>JAZHYW010068515.1:0-19065 GCA_037355805.1 Ixodes ricinus
ACTGTACTTGTAGGCGCTTTCGGAAGCGCCCTAGAAGGGCACAGCCGGAACGCCGATAAGTGTGTGTATACGGCGGTCGAGCGACTTCGTTGAGGCGGTGTTCATTCGGGCAAATCCTGACCGACTGGGGACGGTCCTCTGATTCCGAAAAGCGCCGAGCATCCATTAGATGTAATGAGGTTCGAGGCACAGACCGGCGTCCGAAGTGCACAATCCTGCAGCGTGTGCTCACCGCGTGCACTTTGGCGGGGCCAATCTTCGTGTCCATCTGCGCAAACGCCAAAGATAGCAACGGGTGAGCACCGTGCCTTGTCAGGTTTTCTTGTAAAGGTGCCGCCAAGGAGACCCTGTATGCATGTTTCTGCTTCCCGGAGGGGGACAAACGATTCCCAACATAATACCACTCCTTGCAACGTCCATGAAATATTTCATCGGCAGTTCTCCTCGCGCTTAGCTAAAAATGCGTTAGCGAGAGACTTGTTTACATTTTTTTTAATACTCCTAGAAGACGACCGATTGCCTCGTTTAATTTGAATAGCATACTAGAGGAACCCCGCTCAATCTCCAACTTGGTGTTTTCTGTCTAGCAGTTGTGGAATCAAGCTCATAAGGCCTGCCATGACGGAGCGACAGAAATGCGTTTGGGAGGCAAGAGACGGCTTGTGTTTGCATACGCTAAAAGGGGCAAATTCTGGCTATGGTAAGCTAAGCGCCTGATCATCTGTACATGCAAAAGTGATCTAGAGGTTCGAGACTGTGCTGGCCGACATGCACCATCAAATATACTCTTTTACCCCCTGGATGGAGCTTGAGAGTGAGCCCTTGAAGACAGTATGCGTTCAAGATTGATATGGCTTCCAGCGCACCCCTGATTAACAAGACCCCACCGATACAGTAAACGCCGCGTTGTGGAAGTGAGCTCTTGCGCTCTGGTTGGGCTGGAACCGACTGACCTGATATTTTGTCCAGCGGTTATCTAGAGACTCAATATTTATCCGGCCGCACCGTTGAGTGTCGTATATCCACCGGAGTCGGAATGACATTCGAGAGTGAGCCCATAAAGGCTTCAATAGCGAAATTGATATCATTGCAACGTGAACAAGAAGACTCGGCCAATACGATAAACGCCGCCCTGTCCGAATGGTCTTGTGTATTCTTGTTACAGTGTAACTGACCTGATGATATGTCCAGGGATAAGCCAGAGACCCAAGATTAACCCGGCCATATCGTTGAGTATCCACCGGACCCGGAAGGGCATTGAAGAGTGATCCCACGCAAGCTTCAAGAGAAGAGACTCATTGCACCGCGATCAGACAAGACCCGTACTTGGCCTCGTGCACCCAAACTGGCAGTTGAGCTGCAATCCTAGGTCAAATTCCAGATTTGGTGTATATGGTTTAGACAGAGGTCAGTTCGTCTGCCGTATACTGGCGATCTGGACCAGTGCTGAACGACTGGAGCCTGGATTCGTTAACGTGCATTACACAAATAGACAGACCTTCTTCAAAAAGTTCATCAAAGCAATACTAGCGGTTGCCATATTTTGGGCTAGGTGGTGCCAGCTACCGCCCGTTTTAAAGGGTACAACCGTTAGCATCCATCCATCCATCCATCCTTGGGCATTACTTCTTGCGTGAAAGTCCTGTCACATCGGGCACATAAAAAAGCCTGCCTGCAGCAGACATGGTCGGAGTATCCATTTACATATATATACGCGTGAGTGTCCCTAGATTATTCTGTCATCGCGCCTGCCACAAGCACTGTGTCTCTTGTATGACGTATTAGCGGCACTTTAAACTGGTCTTGCCGTTAGTATTGCTTCCAGCGAACATGGAAACGTCAGCTTGGAGGCAAACGGGGCGTAGACAAGGCTCGTGGGCTCTCGGACGTGATAACGAGGGACCTCGTTCCACGTTGTTATCGCCTTCGGGTTATATTCTGTCTACAGATAGCGCGGTGTAATTAATCAGACGCCTTTTTTTTCTCTTTTTTTTCATGACATCGAGGGGTGCGATTATGCCAACTCGTGTAAACAAAAATATTTTTTATATTATTTATATGTCGCTTCACGCGATATTCTGCAGTTGTGCTGCACTGCCGGGAGCAGGGACGGGTATAGAATACTTGCAAAAATGTATCGATCGAAATGCAGATACAGAAGGCGTAGGCGAAAATGTATTTAATTAGAAATCCGATTACACTTTCGACGAAAGCATTTAAATACAAGATAAAACGAGAATGTTTTATCGTACGTTCTAATTATTTTACAAATACATTTTGTTTCCATAGTTTGATACTTTAGACTTAAATGTAACCCCAGGTAAAGAAGAAAAAAAAGTGCACAAAAAAAAAAACACACCAAAAATCGAGCGCACAAAAAAACAATTCAACTCTTTAAAAAAAAACTTGTCATAAGATTGGCGTTTACAACACCAGGAACAAACGATGCATTTCGTGTGAGCTTAATTAAAAACAAAAAAGTTAGTCGAAACAACAAAGCCTTTTCAAACGTTTCGCTAACGCGACCGTCTTTTATAAAATCTTATTCACATAATCAAATAAGTATATAATTGTACCCATCACCAAGCCCATTCATACCTTGTTTTTTTTCCTTTTTTTCTTCCAAGAAGCGTTTTTTTTGCATGTGTGCGTGTGTGTGTGTGTGTGCGTGCGTGTGTGCATGTGTGTGTGTGTGTGTGTGTGTGTGTGTGTGTGTGTGTGTGTGTGTGTGTGTGTGTGTGTGTGTGTGTGTGTGTGATTTAGCCAGAGTAGCTGCCGCCGTTCCAACGAGGAGGAAAAAATTCGAACGTTCATCGTTTGTTCAATTATCGAGGGGGGGGGGGGGGGGTCCATCGTTCAAGCTTACCTCGATGCCTCCCTACGTCACTATCCGAAGGATCGTCACATTTTTCAGTCGGTGGGGCAGTGGAGTACTGTGCCTCGAAAGTATGTCGACTCGATGCCTCTCAGGAGATCGTGGCCGCCATCTTGTGAAAGTCGACCGCGACGATACGCGGCGGATTAATCCGTCCGGTCGTCGTCCTCCCCACCCCCGTGGACTTGTTCGCGACGTCAACGACCTTTTCCCGCCATCGATTGCGTCCGGGGATATGTCTTTTCGAAAAGGAAATGATTCTCCGGCAGGGGAAGATGAGCGATGGCGTACATTCTTCCGAACGCGTCGCCTTCTGTCTGCGTACGGGCAGGGCGGATTCGTCGATGAAGACCTCTCTCGTCTTTCTTCGGAGGGAGGGGGAGGTAGCGGCAAATTTTTTGAGCAAATACGGCAGCCCGCGGTTGACAGTCCACGGAACTAATGAATTTTCGTCGCGGGTTTTTAGACGAAGAAGGCGAACAAAGGGTTTTTCCAATCGGAACCTCAACGGAGTCCTTTTTGTCGCCACCGGATTCCGTGGCGGGAACGTTAGATCACTCAGAAGTCTCGAGAGAGAGAGATGGTTTTCAATAACAGCTTAGCGTCTCCGAACCAGACGCTCGGGACACAGCAGACTCGGGCTGTATCTATATACAACTTTGGGCGTCCGACTTGCATCGGTGTTCGGCGAGGAGTTCCTGATGTCTTACAGGGAGTAAGACATCAGACAGTCTTTAGATACATTGTCCGAGGAGTTTTCTCGTACGAAGGTCTCGCATTGGTCTTACACCAAACCTGTCTCGTTGGCATATCTACGAAGCGAACGTGTGCTTCGAAAGAGGCGTGCTCGCGGGGTGACTCTCGCATCACGTCTCCGGAGCGGCCACCGTGCCTTCGGTATCCGATGCATGGGCGGTGGTGTGGCATGCGGCTTTAGAAGCCGACTGAACAGCCGTGCCCGCGAAAAAAGAGATGATGAACATCCACGCTGTTGGCTAGCCGCTTGTTGTGCGACCAAGAGCATGGCCGTGCGAGGTCGGCCTTCCTCGGTTCATCAAACGCGATCTCTAGGACTTCTTTCGTAGAATTGAGTCTGCTTTTATCGACAGGAACCAGACGGAACCTCGGAAGCTTTCCACCGCGATTTTTACGCACACCATGGTCGTTCGTGACTGACAATCCCGTTCGCGACGGTTGCAGGCAGGAGGAACCACAAAACCGCAGTCGCACGCATCGTATACAAAAGATGCGGTTTGCAGACACGACGCTTCGAACGCTTCGAGCACCTTCCGAGCTCGTCTGCTTCCCACACGCTTCGAACGCGACTCTTTTCGTAAGACCAATCTGACCGTCGCAGGAGGAACAAAATCCTCGAAAGAGAGCAGACCGTCTTGTATTCGACGTCCTAAACATCTCGTCGTCAGTAGTAGAGCCATTCGTTTCGGTTCTATTTTTTTATTTTTTTTTCCGATGAATCCAGGTCGTCGTGTCAGAGCCGCGTGCTGCTGGCGGCGGCGGCGCCCTGTTACCGAGTCGCGCGGAATCCGGTGCCGTAGTCGTAGTTTGTAGTTCGTTTGTTTCTCCTCCCGGCAACTTTTATAAAGGCGCGTGGGAAGCTGAGTGCCCGCATGGCGCCGCACCCTGCTGGCGCGGCTCTCCTCAGCCACAATTCGCGCGCCCCGCACTCGATGCTGCCGCGCGCGCTCGTAGGCGCACACGCCACGCGCAAAGCCACGTCTCTCTAGCATCCAATTGAAGTCGTCGCCGCCTCGCCTCCCCCCCCCCCCCCTTCCAAAAAAAAAAAAAAGAAGTCAACAACAACAACGAAAAAGAAGAAAAAAACAGGGTCACCTCGATTTCGCCGCGATGCACGGAATGCGCCGGCGCGGATGCCCAACTGTGGGTCTCGCCGTGGGCTACGGCTTATGCGCGAAAAAAAGAAACGGCCAGATAGGACGAAGGAGGACCGACAATACGATGGACCGCAACGGGCGCTGCGGAGTGCACATCCAGAGCCGATCCAGTGCTGTGAGGGGAATCACCTGACTACGCGGGCCCCGGGCCCCCGGCATCACTACGCACCTCAGCTGGTCACGTGACTTGCAGAGGAGTAAAAAAAGGGTTGGGGGTGGAATTAGACGTTTGTGCTTACAGTTGGCGAACTCACGATTCTTCGCCCCAAGTGCGAGCGTTTTACCTTCGAAAGCACTTCCTCGTACGCACAGCCGAGGCACGACGGAAGGCAGCGAACACGTACCGAAGGCCGAGTTGGATACTTAACCGCGGTCACCGACTCTGGACAGCGTCAGGACGGTCCGCCTTTGAGATTAGGCGAGATTGTTTTACGTCACGTGGGTGAGAAATGTAGCCACTGCTAGCCTGGGCACGCAGTAGTGATACACGACCGCATGCCGGTATACGATGCTCATCCAGATCGAAATTCCTGGGTTCCGTGCGGCGCGAAGCTTTCGCTCCACGTGCTCTGAGGTGTGGTGCGCTCGTAAAAGCAGTCGAGGGCTTTAGGAATAGGGGCTCGTGGGTCCCCCAAAACCGTTGGGGCGTTCTGCGCATGTTCTGTGCGGCCCTCCGAGCGTTGAGACTGCAACACTAAAACTCTCTAGCAATGCAGATAATAGTAGGGTGGTTTCATTTGAAATCGAACACGCTTGTCGGGGTGGGTCCTTCGATTTTTTTTGAAAAAATATATGTAATTGCCCCATTTCTGGGAAGAACAAAACCGCTTTTCAAAATTTTTTAAAAAAATATTTCGCTTCACGAAAAATTATTGAGTGGAGCAGGGTGAAAATCGGTTTTTTACTCCGTGATTTTTCTACCCAGTTCTGTACGCTGGTATAAATACGGGAAGCATACAAAACTCACAGTAATTTTTTGTGCTCTTGTATGTTACTTCGACTATTTTTTAGTTGAAAGGAAAATAATTTTGTATTTTTGTTTATTGAGATAAAAAATGCCAAACATCGTCTCTTTGACAATCCGGTGACATCTTCAGAGCCTTGTAACTCATGAGTCATTATATTTGTCGCTTACCAAATACTATGCGGGTGTAGCCCTATTCATGGGCTATCGACGGGCATAAGTTTAGTTTATTTTATTTTCACTGAAATTTTTATATAAAATTTGAAATATCGTCGAAAATGAAATTTACCGATATTTTGAACCCACTTTATTAAAAAAGGCCATTTTTTATTTCGTTCAATTTTTTTATTATTGCTGCCGATCATATTAACTTTCAATTGGCTTGATGCGATTTCCCCCTTTTTTGTTGTATCTTCTCTAGAAGTGATCAAAATCACTCCCACGTGACAATGCGGTGACAACTTCAGAGCCTTGTAACTCATGAGTTATTTTATTTGTCGCTTACCAAATACTATGCGGGTGTAGCCCTATACATGGAATATCGACGGGCATAAGTTTAGTTTATTTTATTTTCACAACTTTTTTTATATAAAATGTGAAAAATCGTCGAAAATGAAATTAACCGATATTTTGAACCCACTTTATTGAAAAAGGCCATTTTTATTTCTTTCAATTTTTTTTTATTATTGCTGCCGATCATCTGACTTTCAATTGGCTCGATGGGATTTTCCCCTTTTT
This sequence comes from Ixodes ricinus, assembly GCA_037355805.1. Taxonomy (NCBI): domain Eukaryota; kingdom Metazoa; phylum Arthropoda; class Arachnida; order Ixodida; family Ixodidae; genus Ixodes; species Ixodes ricinus. Next base: position 6,491 of record JAZHYW010068515.1, read on the forward strand.
TGTTGTATCTTCTCTAGAAGTGATCGAAATCGCTCCCGCTTTCTCAGAACGGCCAAACGCAGTTTCCGCAGGTCGGCTTCGCTGCAAAGACTATACTGTTTATTTGTGTGTTCAAATGCAGCGGGTAAATTCATTTTGATTGAGTACACTCGTGCTTGGCTACATATTGTTTATTTCTTAATTTTTAATGATGGCAACTGAAATTCCTTAGTCCGATCGTTAGCGGTACAGCGGATGTTCCATTACCTTTATTTATTCCCAAACCAAAGCAATGTGTGCCTAGCCAAAGCAAATCTACCGTAGCCAATTAAAATAAAATCGTCAAATCGCTTTTCTATATTCCAGAAGGCTGTACAATCTTTGCATTAAGCTTGGTGCGACAAAGTGGAGAAACTAAAAGTCTACAGAGACATTAAGTGACTGCTTTCGCTGCCTTCAGTGCATGTGGGAATCGTTGCTTCTTGGCATCAGAGATATCGATCAGTCTTGAACAAAACCAAACACTTTTATTTTTAACTGCACACACTCGTTCAAACAGAAGGGCCACCGTCTCGGGTTCACCGCTCGCTCGCTTTGGCTCCAGTTTTCGTTCTGTCCGTCTCGACTTACCACGCTGTTGAACTTCTCGGCTGCATCCGACCGCTGCGGTACAAAGTTCAGCTCGCCTCCCGCGCTCGATCGTCTAAGCAGAGGCAAGCCGATGCCGTTGTCAAAAAGTTCCAATATTGCGTTGCTCGTGAAGTGGACTATTTAAAGCACAACAAAATATTGTTTTACACGTGCATCCTAAATATACTAGCGTTAATTAATAAAAGTGTCTATTTATCGCCAACTGGTGTTTGTGTTCTGTAAAACATTGTCTTCGGTTCATGTAAACTCTGTCCGTTTTCCTCACTTTTGTTCTGCAAACTGCTTTTCCTTGTAAAAGAGGGGCATGTGATATTACATATTTTTGATATACACGCTGACAATAAAGAACAGGCAATTACATGGTTATTTGAACGCACGCGACAAGACACATCATGGATTGGCGCCCGTGCCGGATGCTTCCTGGGTGTAACGGAGATGGGTCTATAGCGCGAAGGGCCGGGCGTGCTGTACGTGCCTTACAAGCTGTGTATAGCACAAACAGATATATGACCCCGGTCTGGCTACATGAAGGGCTCGTTCCGCTTTCTCCGCCCTTTGTGCCCTGGCTTTAGACATCGGATAATGGAACATCCGCTGCACCGCTAACTATCAGACTAAAGAATGTCAGTTGCCATTATTAAAAATTTAGAAAATACAATATGCAGCCAAGCACGAGTGTTCTCCATCAAAATGAATTTACCCGCTGCATTTGAACACACATAAGCAGTTTAGTCTTTGCAGCGAAGCCGACCTGCGGAAACTGCGTTTGGCCGTTATGAGAAAGCGGGAGCGATTTCGATCATTTCTAGAGAACATACAACAAAAAAGGGGAAATCCCATCAAACCAATTGAAAGTTCATATTATCGGCAGCAATAATAAAAAAATTGAAAGAAATAAAAAATGGCCTTTTTCGATTAAGTGGGTTCAAAATATCGGTTAATTTCATTTTCGACGATATTTCATATTTTATATAAAAAATTCTGTGAAAATAAAATAAACTAAACATATGCCCGTCGATATTCCATGTATAGGGCTACACCCGCATAGTATTTGGTAAGCGACAAATAAAATAACTCATGAGTTACAAGGCTCTGAAGTTGTCACCGCATTGTCACGTGGCAGTGATTTTGATCACTTCTAGAGAAGATACAACAAAAAAGGGGGAAATCGCATCAAGCCAATTGAAAGTTCATATGATCGGCAGCAATAATAAAAAAATTGAACGAAATAAAAAATGGCCTTTTTTTAATAAAGTGGGTTCAAAATATCGGTAAATTTCATTTTCGACGAAATTTCAAATTTTATATAAAAATTTCAGTGAAAATAAAATAAACTAAACTTATGCCCGTCGATAGCCCATGTATAGGGCTACACCCGCATAGTATTTGGTAAGCGACAAATATAATAACTCATGAGTTACAAGGCTCTGAAGATGTCACCGGATTGTCAAAGAGACAATGTTTGGCATTTTTTATCTCAATAAACAAAAATACTAAATTATTTTCCTTTCAACTAAAAAATAGTCGAAATAACATACAAGAGCACAAAAAATTACTGTGAGTTTTGTATGCTTCCCGTATTTATACCAGCGTACAGAACTGGGTAGAAAAATCACGGAGTAAAAAACCGATTTTCACCCTGCTCCACTCAATAATTTTTCGTGAAGCGAAATATTTTTTTAAAAAATTTTGAAAAGCGGTTTTGTTCTTTCCAGAAATGGGGCAATTACATATATTTTTTCAAAAAAAATCGAAAGACCCACCCCGACAAGCGTGTTCGATTTCAAATGAAACCACCCAGTAAGGATTTGCAACGTGCAAGTTATACGTATCAGTAAATTGCTTAGATTGAGTTTACACCAGGCAAGAACAACCGAGGAAATTTGGGAACTCTAAGAACGGGTATACTATACGGGGAACGGTTCTAATTTCCTGGAACCCAAGGATTCCCCGGAAACACGGGAGCACACTCGTCCATCGGTACCCCCCCCCACCGTGACTCTCACACGGCTTTGGATCGCTCCGATGTCTCGTAGCGACCGGTCCAGCGTAGCGTGAAACAGAGTACACCGCAACGGTTGTTGCTAAGCGGCGGGAGCGCCATTTCTTCGGGTCACAAGCTGATGCCGGTCCTCCTTTTGTCCGGTCGCCCCCCCCCCCCTATTCATGGCGCGACGCCTGTTTCTTGTCTCGGTGCTGCGGATAAAAGCGCGTGACGCCGTAGAAGAGCTGCTGGAAAGGCCGCTCGGGACTTTTTTTTTGGTTGGTTGTTGTTTCGTTGTTTTCTATTCCAGCGCCGTCCCGATATGGGGGCCAGTGGAGCGTGGTTCGGCGATCTTCCTGGCCGTTCACTTTTTGGGAACGCAGACGACGGCTGGAGAAGAGGCCTCCCGCTACCGCGGACATCGCCGAGAAAGCTGCGAGATGAGACATTGAGGCTTTACACAAATGGAAAATAACGGAAATCAGTGGTATAAAGACATTTTCCGAGATGTAGTCGCAATGAATAGATGGCTGGATACGGCTGAACCCTTTTAATCGGACGGCGGCTCGCTTTCGTGCCTTTTCTTTATTTCACCAATTTTGTTTTGCGCATTAGTCAGTTGTATGTATGGGTCATAAAAAGCAATGATTGTGTTCTGACGGGCGGAGGCATGTTGCGCTCCTGCCCTTCATTTCTGGTTCTCAGACAACCCCCTGAACGGCACTCGGATAGATGCTGCGTGTTTTGTAAATGATCTATGTGCGTGCGAGAGGCCGCGGCGTCGCCACAACAGGGAGATGCGTTGTTGCCGGGGAAGAAACGCCAGCGTCACATTGTACATCTTCGACAAGCACTTCCGGACTGTAAACAGAAAGAGAACAACAAGGAGGTCCCCCCTCCCTCTTTGTAACACTCATATGTCAACGCCTTACTGAAGAAAGGCGTATCACGCCGTGAATGCAGGTCTGTGCACTCCACGACATTGTTAGCGCGTACAGAATTTCAGCCCATGTTCGTGTACTGCTCAGACTTGCATGGATGACGAACACAAGATTTTATGTTATTGTCCCGGATGAGGACATTTTAACGCAGTAGCAATTTCGATGAAAGCTATCGCGATGTCGGAGAGGCACAGGAAAAGTCAAGTATCTTGTACAGAGCTCTGCGAGCATTATGCTCGGCAAGATTGTTTTAAATAAGTTACCATTAATGCAAGACGTACCTTTAGCAAGTACCGCCGTTGCCGGGTCCACGCTGGTTATTGTGGCGGGAGCTCGCTGCCCTCTTCGAACTACAAGCTCCTGCCGTGTGAGCTTATGCTGAGCCTACGGGCGAACTCTGCGAACGAATAACTGGCGAACGCTCGCCCGACGGCGCGTTACGCTTTGCGCGCCGACGTGCTAGCCACTGTGTTGATTTCTCGCGCATGAGCAACTGCCGCCGGTGCAAAATTCGTCGGTTATTCGCAGCATATTCGTCCCATGGAGTTCAGCCTTTACGCGGCGCAGACGAACGCTCACTGGCACGGCCGCGACTTTACTTTATGAAAAAGAAAAAAAAACTGTCTTGAATACAGAACGTACGTATCACTTTGAAAGGCAATTCGATGGCTTTGGTGATACTACTTTGACCAGCAAGCTGATTTTTCGAGGCGGAAGGGGAGAACGAGGGACCCTCTACTTATCTAGTCTCTTCCTGAAACTTGAATCGTTTGTTGATTTCGATGATGCTCACTGGGGTGCTTGACACTTGCGTGAATAATGGTGAGTGCACACTGCACAGAGTGTTTGACCCTGAACCCGCCTTCGTCGGTGCATAGACGGAGTCCACTTTAAAATGAATTTAATAATACTACAACAAAACAAAATCGCTATACGACGGCTTTAAATAAAAGAGAGTATAAATGGACAAAAAACTAGGTTTACCAGTTGCCAAGCAGATAAGGGCGACGGCTAACCGAAAAATAATTATTTGAGGTCTGTTTTGTAACATGTCACGTGCTTTTTGAGTTGTTATTCATTGTTATTAGCAATTCTAGTAGCTTGTACATGTTTCAACTGATGTTTTAACAATGTCATTTTGCTTTTCTTTCTCTCGCATGCTTTTCTTTTACTTTTTAAATTTTTTAGTTATACCACATTTGTTTTTGTCGAATCGCTTATTTACTTTGGCTTTACAACGAGGTCCTTTCAGCCGTTTTCCTTGAAGGCTCTGGGACTTCCGCTTGAATATATTCCTTATATATCGTATTTTCTCGACCATTTAGTCTATAGTGTGTATACAGTCCGCAAAAGCAAAGTTAGGTTAAGACAAGTCGATATCGTTAAAAAGGCTAATGCAAGACCGGCCTTCTTACGGCGGTCTTTAAAATTGGCAACCACTGAAACAATACTGCTCGCTTATAAAATGCTGATACGCCCTTTGTTAGAGTGTGCGTCTCAAGTATCGGTACCCGCACACGAACAACCGTATCCTTGATCTCGAACGCGTGCGACGATTAGCCTTACGTTTTATTTTTTCGAAGTATCGTAGATTAGATTCACCAACGAGATGTACGCTCTATCTAATCTTCCCTCCCTTGAATCTAGACGAAAAAACAAGTGCTTGAAGTTTCTTTTCATTATTCTTTCTGAGTCACTGCTCATAGACCCATCAATGTACGTCACATATCATAAGTCGCGCATCACTCCGAACAAGCTCTCGCGTTACTCGCATGAATTCTCCTTTCAAATTTTCCTTTTCCCACAGTGAGATAGTTGTACTGCCGGATAATGTTTCGCTCCATGATTCTGAGTTCTTTCATCTTATTTAGACACAACATAGCTATTGTATATGCCAATATATATATATATACTCGTTCGTGCATTGGATGCCGCTTATTGTTTATATTGTTTGTATTTTGTGTACTTGCGTTTCTGCGTGTGCTTCGATTGCTGTTTTTATCGCTTTTCAAAAATGTATTTGTAAGAAAATATAGGCGAGGCAAAACAAAAGTGTGTGACAATCACGCACTTTTTTGTAAACACCTTCCAGCGGCGTGGAGAGATCAAAACCATGTTTTACCGCATATCCAGAAGTGACGAAATTCAAGGTTGCGGCGCCCTTGTGGAAAAGGTATACGAGATTCGGTTGTCGGGGGAAAAAGGGATACTTTTGGCGTTTGGAACATGTACATCTTGATAGGACAACATATCTCTAACTTACAATTCACCTACATGTATCTTAATTCTCTACATAAAGGGGGAAATCAGTGATGCTCCGCGAGAAGTTCCATTGCGTACAAGTATGTAGCCGTGTCTTGTCCAGCCCTTGTTGCCAACAGGCTCGTTCCCTCTTGAATTGCGTAAACACAAAATGTGTCTTACTAGCCAAATTCTTTAAAAAAAATTGTTAGGAAGGACTGCGACGTCATGCGACGTTACACCGTGATGTCCCGAGACATCGTGGCGTCACGTGATTCTGTTGTCGCGTGACGCAGTGTGACGTCGCGCGATCTCGTGACGCCGTGTGACGTCACTGCGACGTCACGGCGTCACGTTGCTTGACCGCTTCTGTCCCGTTTCTGTGTCCTTCTCGCGGACGCTAACGACCTTCCTCGCTTTCCCCGACCGCTCTGCTCCCTTTGTCGGTGTCTTCACGCGCTGCGAGGAAGAGCGCCCCGCAAACCTCCCCCCATCGCGCGGGCACACTGCAGCACACGCAACCCGTTTTGTATTCCTGCACGGTCGGGACGTTGCGCGATCTAGCCGGGTGACACGGCCCCCTCCCTCCCCGAGGCATCGTGACACTGCCGACGGCTTCCTCCTCTTTGGTTCCGTCGCGCGAGGACGCTGGAAGAGGGATGCGTCCTCCACTTGGAATACACAAGGTCTGCGCTTTTCCTCCTCTGACGACATCACTGGTGTTGCCGTGGAGCTCCACCTACCTCGCGTCCGCGTCGCCGCAAACGCGAACGCGAATGCTAGCCGAGGGCGACGCCAAGACGAACGCCCTTCCGTCGATTAAAATAGCAGCAAGAGGGATCTTGGAGTCACGTGACGGGCTCCGTGGGGTAGCATCCTGCTCAACAGGCGTACTCCTTGCCTGCCTTCCTTTTTTCTTTTTACGTGAAAGTTGTTTGTTTGTTAGTTGAGCATTTCGTGAAGCCTGATGAGCGTGGCTGCTAAGCTCGATGTTGATTGGTGGTTGACGAGGGGGATCACGTGACCGGAGGGGTACCCGAGGAGGAACTGACCACCTGTGCGCACTGGGGGAGGAGCTCGCGAGGAACGTTCGTTGTCCCCACGGAGTCGGTCGCGTGACCTCAAAAGCCGCCGGGAGCGATGCCCGCATTCACCGGCAAACCGGCCCTGCGGCAGGAACGAGTGGTCCACTAAGGATGACGTCATAAGCCGGCCTTTTCTTCTAGGTCGTGTTGCGTCCTTTTCTACGATACACCGCTGGTTAGGCCTGAGGTCCCCGTCACACACTTGCGACGGCGTAGGACCTGCTCCGCAGCAGCACATTAGGTCCTACGCCGTCGCAAGAGCCTTAAAAACCCGGTCTTGTCTCTCTCGGTCCTATTCGTTTGCAAGTGTGTGAAAGACGCTTTATTTATTCGCACCGATCAGGCCGATCAAAAACTAGGCTCAGCTTGCCGTCATGACGGAAACGCCTGGTGCCCAACTTATGCGATGACTGGGTCGCTTTTGCCAACTTTTGTCGAACACAATAAGGTTTGACAGATTCGGCGAATCCTCGAACACTTAGCAAGACTTCTACACACTCGTGTGCAATACATGCTTGGAGTGCACGCCCAAAGTGTGGTGGCCTCGGTCACTATACCCGTTTTCACCGCAAAAACCGTAGAAAAACCACAAAAACGTGTTCCGTTGTGAATTGAGAAATTTGTATGTGCATTTAAGATACGTTATTTGCTGCTTTTATCGAAAAGTAAACGTTTAAAACTCGGAAAGTATCGTCTTTTTTTCTCTCTCAAACGACAAAATGTAAAATATAATTCTCGTATTGTACAGACATGCTCAAAACACCCTTTTTTGTATTTCTTTATTTGACAACGCATCCACGATGGGCATATCACGGGGCATTGAGCTGAATATCAGATGGTGCTTCTCTGTGTCGGCTGTTACTCCGGCAGACGCTGTCTATCATGACGCAAAAAAATACTCGACCGAGCTAGAAACCACTGCCTCCACGCATAAAACGGCATGGGCCTCCCGCGGTGCCCAGGGGGCGCTGCGAAGAGGGACTCGATTGGACTTGTTTTGAGCCATAGAGTGCCTGGTCACAGATTTGGAGCGCGAGGATCTGGTAGCACAGAGCATCCGATGCTCCGTGCTACCGATCCTCGCGCTCCAAATCTGCGACCTGGACGTCAGCGCACAGCTTTTGCAGCGGCGAGGACCCGAAACACACTTGTTCGCTCGGGAGAAGTGTGTTTCGGTGTCTCGCCGCAGCGGGGCGCCAGTCACGTGGCTCATCTCTCATCCGTTGTCTGCAGCTCCACCTTTTTCCATTTCGGCGGCCGCTTCTCGTGGCGATCTGCCAGGCTTTGTCAGTATAGAGGAGCCTATGGTAGATACCAACCTGAGCGTCTCAAACTGCCACACATGTAGAAGCATGCCTACTCTGGTGCGGAACGCGAGATCACGGGGTAAATACAAAGAAACACACAAAAATTGAATGTTGTCGAAGCACAGGTCAAAACTAAGAGCGTAAGCCAAAAAACGCCGTTTCACGCGCTAAAAAAAAAAGGTGGAAAAAAGCGTCAGGACGTCATAATGTTCTGACGTCACCGCGCAGAGATGAGAGGCGCGTACCCTAGCGGTGGTGGCAAGAGTGTGGCACTTTCGATTGTCTTGCGGCTTTGAATCAATAGCCAATTTCGGGCGTTAAAATGTGTTTGTTTTTTTCATTCTTCAGCACTTCACAGAAAGATAAAAGCTCAGCGAAGGTGCCATAAGTTAGTGCGAAGCCCAGCCAGGTGAGCTTGTGTGCTACCCAAAATGAGGGCGCCACAGTTCAGAGCTTCAGCACCAGAGGCCCATACGGCGAAAGCTCATGAGCATGGCGGCGTCCCGCGACCAGATTTCGAGCCGGAAGTTACGTCACGTGAAACCGTCCCTATCGTCTCATGCTCGAGCTCCTAGAGACGCGGAACCGACCTCCGTCTTCTCTTTTGCGCGTATAAATGAGATTACGCGATCGAGCGATTAAGTCCTCGCTTACGCTCGCCGTCGGAGCAAGAGGCCCACGTCCCTCTCTCGTTTGACCTAGCCCAGGGGCGAACGCGCTGACTTTCACGGTGTGACGCTACACCGGTGATGCGTGCACCGACCGCGTGCCGTGACCCGTGATGAAGCACGCGGTGCCTACGCATACGCTAAACTCCGTCTTGCTGCTTGCGACGACACTCGCTAACAGTCTATAGCCTGAAATCTCACCTGTACTTGGCTACAAAGTTTACCAACCTTGTTGAGGTCATTCGTACGTTTTTCTTCGAAGGCACACCCGCAAACGACGTGGCACTCTTCGAAGTGGTTCGGGAATTTCTAACACCTTGCACCTCGCGACACACAGCACTCCAAAAATAAGCCAGAACGTTGAGCTCTGATTGGCTCTGGTTGAGGGATAGTGGGTAGACCTCAAAGCAAGCTGCCTTGACGTCTACCCACTATTCCTCAATCAGAGCCAATCGAAAGCTCGGCGTTCTGACGTCATCATAACCCTGCAAAAGAAGCAGACGAATCTTGCGCTACGCATACTTCGGACCGAATGCGCAGGTAATCAAGCTGGCGAAAGAAAGTAACACTACTTTCACTAATTATTGTTATGCTTCCGCCGTGTCACTCTTACGTACCGACTGGAAGAACGTTTTTACAGTCCGAAAAGTGTCTCCTCGCGTTTATATAGATGACACCGATTCGACGCTGCAACGCAAGCAATTCCTAAGGTGTTTCGCGCGCTGAACGATGAGACCGTCCATCTTTCGTGCGCCATTTTGCCCGAGCAGCGCGCCCTCTATAGTTCGCTGGAGTCAGCTAGGCGTAAAGTATCGGTGCTGCCCGAATACCTTGTGGACGCCGTCATTTTGGGGGTTTGGTGCAGATCGAGCTAAGTTGGCGGCAGTTGTGATTCGGAAATGCGACTTCTTTAACTTGAGATACGGGTATTAGGAAGCTCGGGCAATATTGTATTGCACCGTCGCGCGGACTTTTTTTTTTTCTTTTCATTTTTGGAGTTTGAAAAGTCTTTTGCTGCAATTTCAGATAAAGCTTCAGAGAACTGGCAGCGAAGGTGGCTCCAGCGTCTTTACTCAGGAGTGTAGCTTGTTTAGTGGCTTTAATATATGCGTTTGCGAAGTATTTCCCCTGGGGCGCCGAAATATTGCTGCCTGTGTGCGTATAGTTTTTGCCCGAAGAGTCAGGCCTCTTCCCCCCCCCCCCCGCCTCCCCGTAAACCAGGTGATATGTGACATCTACGACGACGGGCCAATCAGTGTGCCAAAATCGGCCGGTGGACTTACTCCACGAGCTTTTCCGAATGTACCACCCAGGGATCCGCCGCAAAATCTCGCCAATACAACTTTAAAGAAAAAGGAAAACAAGTTCGCGATATTTCACGCATTAGTTCCGCTAGAACGCTGGCGTCGACGGCCCCAAGGAGAGACCCTCCCAGCTTTCAAGTGGCCACCGTCGATCGACAAAAAAAGGGGCCGTTAGCGTCAACGTGTATTCGGGACAACGGATTAATGATGCCGCATTTCGGGTCGCCACAGAAGCCGCCTGGAGACCACACATTGTGCCGACCACAGGAGACTCTCGCGGTGTTTTGAGAAAAGTGGAAGCTACGCGGAGAGCAAGGTCGTCTGCTTCTTGCTCAGGATGTTGCGGTGACGTCAGAACGACGCCGAACTCTGATTGGCTGATCGAAAAAAAAATAGTGCGTAGACCTCAATGTTAGATGCCTCGAGGTCTACCCACTATTTTATTCAATCAGCCAATCACAGCTCGGTGTCGTTCTGACGTCACCTCAACATCCTGCGCAAGAAGCAGATGACTCGCTCTCCGCATACGATTAGAGACTGCGTGTTGTCCACCGTCACCAGGGCACCGAATTCGCAGCTGTGCAGTGACGCCGCTCATCCATCATGCAAAAGACAAGTCTGCTGTCCGAGGCCTTCTTTGTATGACGTCACGTTGCTCGTACAAAAAATGCCTGCAGAAATGTTTGAAGAAATGTACGAAGCCAGCTTGCTTACGAACATGCTTGAGTGTTGTCCGCTTCAAGACCGTGCCTTTCTTAATATGTGCGGGCACTAAAAAAATAAAAAAATAAACATGTTCAGTCTTATTTTTTAAGTGTTATGCTTTTTGCGTGTAAAGCCGGTGTGCCACTAGAGCGACGGACAGAAACGACCGACACCGACGGGCCTCGTACACGTGCAGCGTATACACGCGAAATATTAGAGAGTTTTAGTAGATCGTTCCGATGGCCCCGATAACAATACCCGATACTCCGCCGCCGCCTTTGCGCATGCATCGTGTCGTTATCGGGGGTATCGTATAGGCATCGGAACGATCTACTAAAACTCTCTATTATCTTTGACGGGCTTGTACGGTTCCTCTGTGCTCGTTGGGTAAACACGAGGGATTGCGAGTCAGCCAAAGGCATGTCTTTTTGCGTGCACGCTGTACAGGCGCTTGAGGAATTGTCGGTGTCAGTTGTTTCTGTTTGTCGCTCCAGTGGGACTAGGGCATTACGGACGTAATGCCATCATTCGTGCCGCGAAGGCGCAAAGGATAGAAGACGTTCAGCTGCAGAAAAATTCCGTTCATCGGAAAATTTGGAATCAATTCCACTCGATCAAACCGCCTGGAATCCGTGGGAGTTTCGACGTCCTCGGAACTCGTTTCGACTCTCTCGCATTCTGCGGATTCTTTCTTTTTCCCCGTGATTTTTAGAGGTTATTTTTCCTGCCAGGAGGAATATGATATCCTCTGTTCTGCCGGACTTTGGAACTTCAACGAATACCGTAGGTTGCGGACTCTATTCCGCGGACTGTATACAGACACGTACATTGCAATTGCAAGTCTTTGTTTCTTCATGATCGTTCATTAGGAGTCGGTCGTAGACTTTCCGGTATTGACGTACGAGAAAAATCGGGGTGTGTGTTTGTTTGTGTGTGTGTCTAAGTATTCTTTTTTTTTTTCTTCTAAATATTGGTGCAATTCGGGTTTCGGACGGACGCTAATACGCAATTATCGGAGAAAAAGTCTCATGAAAAAACAAAAACTCCAAGTCTAAGGGGAGGGGTTTCCGACAAAGACTTTCCTATACTCGTTTTCTCCTCAAGAACTGCAGTAAAAAAGAAGTCCGGGCTCCTCGCGGAGTATTACTAATTTACTAATTTATGGGGTGAATTAAGATATATGTAGGCCCATATATCTTAATATTAAATATTTATAGTCTTTTTACACGTTCCACAAGCTTGCTGGAGCTCTGCGCGTGCAAGAGCCCGAGACGGCACGAGCCGTCTCGGGCACTGGCGCCCTGCCTCTTGTAAGTAAGAGCTATGGCAGCTTCACGCATGCGCCCAACGCTCAGTGAGATCTCGGTCTACAAACAAGCTCGATAAAGCGCCCCTCATAGTTCGATCTCCTGCTATGGTGGCTATACTCCTGCCCAATAGTGCCCCACTGCATGCAAGCACGTGTTGCGTGCGCGAGAACTTGGCTTTGACAAGCTTGCAGTTGCACGGGCGTGCCCGCACGAAGGCAGAAGCATATGGCGGCGGTCAGTCAGGCTGTTTGCAATCGACTATTGGCGACTTGCGCGACCGAAAGCGTCGCTGTGGTCAGCCTTCCACGATTGGCCGAACGCTGACTATGACGTCAGAAAAGGTTTATCGTTGACAGAAATAAGAGGAATGAAAGAACTTTAATTTTGACAGCAATACGTA
>JAZHYW010068521.1:0-14313 GCA_037355805.1 Ixodes ricinus
TTAAAGTATGTCAAAGAAAATATTTTTTTTACATTGTGTTTTTATTATTATTTTTTGTACTTTTCATGGTTTTCTTTATTTTGTTCGTACTTTCCGCAATGCCTCGGCTCCCGTAATAGTTGGTCTCTTAATTTGGTACAACAGCCTGTCACAAGCTTGCACCGACGTCACCTTGTCAGACGTAACGGGGGAGAGGGCGCTTGAGAGCGTAGCTATTCCACTGATGAGACGCTTCTTGCCCCCAGAAAGAAGGGCAGATTGACGTCGCGTGTGCAAGCCACGCATATATGATCGTTGTCACAAGTTATGCTCATGCTATCAAAGGCGCAGTTGGGAGACTAAAGCTGCGTGCAGAGGCGACATACCCGCCCACCAAGCCCTTTTCCCAACACTGTACGAGTCGTGAGATGTCCGAATGATGGATAGATGATTACTTGTTGCTAAACTGTATTATATCGCTAATTGAGAGTTATGGGAAAGGTTCGAGCCTCTTGAACGCCTGTTTGACTAAGCCGTGTCTGCCATTCCAGGAATCTTGAGGTCGAAACGCACTCTTTTTAAAATAGACAAATGGCAACACTTGCACGGCATGTGGCGACTAACAACCCCCACATAAAGCTGTCGAGCACTTAAAAAAAGAGCCACTATGTTACTTAGTTTACATTGTCCTTTTTGTCGTTCAACGTTTAGGAAGACGACAACAATTCATGTTCCCTTCCCATCAAACAGACAAATTTCGAAGTCGAGTTAATGTTACTGTATTTGCCCGAATCCCTAGGAGCAATACTTTCCCGCAAAACTAGGCAGGCACACAGCCAATCAGCGGATGGCGTAACGCCGACAGCATGTGAATCTAATGGGAAGGCCGCCTGCGGTGGAAAACCGCAACGTTCATGAGCTCAGAGCTCCGAGCTCTATCGTTATCGATGCCTCGTCACTCGTCACGCAAGGAGCAATAAGATTGGCTCCTGTGTGCTTTGCGGGAAAGTAAACGCCCAGCGTTCGGTCGTAAGGGTGTTTAGACAATCCGATGGAAAGGCATGTGTCGGAACCAGAGGTCGACATTTTAGGTCGCCCTCACGCACCCTCACCCTCACAGCCACACTCACCTAAGGCCCTCACTCACCCTAACCCACGCAGCTATACTCACCCTCAGCCCCTCACTCACCCTCATCCTCACACACGCACTCACCGCCCTCACGGCCCTCACACACTCACGGCCCTCACGCACTTATGGCCCTCACGCACTCATGGCCCTCAAGCCCTTCACGCACTGATGGCCCTCACGCCCCTTACGCACCTCCCGCACTCACCGCCCTCACGCACTCACCGCCCTCACGCCCCTCACGCACTCATGGCCCTTACGCACTTATACCTCTCACGCACTGACGCTCCCTCACATTCATGAATTTTCTTGGTTCAGAAACTCACTCACCCTCACCTCTACTGTGAAGATGAGGGTGAGTGAGGGCTGTCATGAGTGAGGTTCGCCGAAATATGGTCGGAACACCTACTCAAATAATGTAACCTGGAAAGAGAAGGTTAAAAGTAATATCGGTCCCCAGACCGATTCGCCTTATGATTTGTTCTGCGTCTTTCTGATTGGTCAATCCCACACTTTTTCTTTTTAGCTCTTTGGAAGTAGGATTGTGTTCGCGGAAAACAACTATACGTCACAAGTTTCTTAAATTGAAGTATATGTATATATATATATAGAATGCGCTTATTTATTTGCTTCAAACGACTTAACTATCCTCGCACATACATCATGTGTGTACAGCTTTCCAGAGGGCATTTGCCACGTCTGAGTGCAAAATGCTGAGTCACTGTGCTGTGGACGCTGCGTCTGATATACCGTCAACAAAGCTACAGCGCATGCTCAGCAGGCGTTCCACACCCCATCAGACGAAGATGGCAGCGCGCAAAAGGCAATTTTGGAAACAACCCCGCCCGGTCGTCTGGGGACGAGACACGCATCGTCACTTTGTGCCAACGTTACTAGAACCACTCAGTTGGGAAACTGCCATAGAGACTGCACAGAAAGAGTGGCACCGATTCGTACTCGCCAACCGAGCTAAATGCGATCACAACGCCACCACTTCTCCCGCAGCGGCCACTCGAGGAAGTGCACGTGACTTCCATTTTGGTTTTAATCGGCCATTTTGGGGCCAAAACAGATACTGTGGAAGGGGCTTCAGGTGTGCCACCCCGACTCCCAAGCGGACGCGCCACGGATTACTACCGAGGTTAATATGCGCCTAGTTCGGGACGCTCTACCTGAAATCACCGCTGAGGCACGGTTGTATAAAAACAATATTAATTGTACTGCAAAACTTCCAAACTAAATGAATATTTTAGAAAACAACACGCGCCCTTCGTTTTGTACTAAACTCCTATAAAGGTTACTACACAAAGAGTTTTTTCCTCTGGTTTTTACGCAAAAACATGCTTTCTAAAAGCTCAAGGTGACCACATGCAGTAAAGACAAAGGATACAGAGTGGCGCTGTTGTCGTATTTAGCTCGGTCTCGGTGGACGCCAGCGGCCCAGGTTTCAACGGTGAGTTTCCCTACTGAGGGTTCTAGTAACGTTGCCCTGTACCAAACATGCAAGAGAACAAACCGCGCAACGTTGGGGGGGGGTGCTGCTGCTGCTGCTGCTGCTGCTGCTGCTGCTGCTGAGATAATGACGTTGCGGACGGATGTGACGTCGCAGATGAAGCATTGCCCAGATCTATTTCGTTGAGGTAATAATTGCTATTTCACCAAAAAAGTTAACGTTTCTTCCTAAAAAAATATGGTGTATGTCGTTCTTTTTTTTCTTTTTTTCATAAAGGAGTTTGCGCTTGGGATGTTTAATAAACACAATAGAGTTATTATAAAGTACGCTAGAGGTGCGACTTCCGTGACGCAAGTTGGAGCAGACAGCAACCAGTCTACTTTTGCGGTGCTCCTGTGCATTCCAATGGCGAAAACGCGCGCGCATTTTGTCCCTTCGCCGGAAAATAGCATGGAGCACTTTGGTTATTTGGGTCTTACCGAATAGTATATGTACCTTTATTAACATTGGGAAAGTGTAATTGCTTCAGTTCTTGATCGGTGAACGATGTTTAATTTCCCTATATTTCAGGCCCAAACCTCTGTTCCCCAGCAGGTGTGTAAAAACGAGCGACGATTCTAAACAAAATAGAAATCGAAAGGAATATAGAGCGTGTTCAAGGCTCGCCAGCATTCTGGTGACGCTTATATTTTGATAATATGCCAGTCCTGTCACTATATGAAAATGACCCGTCTTGCATCGTTACGAGCGGCTAAGAGCATTCAAAACGTAAATAATAAAGTACGCGGGCTATGAGATGTGTCTCTTTTTATCATATTCTACGCCGGGCATGCAGCTTTTGTCAGTCACTTGTTCTCAAAGATTTCGAGCGTGCGGGTGACGCTTTGAACGTAACAAGCAGCTTCGCATAGCCGAAGGAATAAAGCGGTGCTTATTGAAAATCGAACTATATTACGTGGCATTCAATTCATTTTGATCGTATACATGCACAGGGAGTTACTGATTCAGTGTATACTGCAGCGTAGCCCTTGCCGTCTTTCTTAGTTTTCCGGCTGTCCTTCGTTCGTTTGGAACGTATATCCCCCACGCTGAAAAGCGCCGACGTCGTGTTCGCGCGAACAGTGTCCGGTACAGTGCACATAAATACATGTACGAAGCCGTTTCAGCACCGTTTATAATGCAATGAATTGGAAAGAAGAACGCCGTCACTGACCAATTATTTTGTCTGCCTGACTGAGAAATGTTCCAAGCTACCTAGTGCGTACGAATTATTCGGGATATTTTCTCTTATAACCGAGCGCAAGGAGAAAATGCACTCACGTTTTCCCATAGAAATGCATTACCGGAAGTCAATTTTCGACTGGTTGCTGTCGGCTTTAATTTTCCCGCACTAGCGTCATCTGAACGTCAAGCGTACGTTATGGTAAAAACAGTCCCCCACTCCCCCCCTCCCCTACACGCAGACAACATAATCGTGATCCGGTGACGTTCTTGGTTCGTGTCGTGACTTTGTGAAGGCCGTAGTAGGACTGCAGCATTGAAGTGTCTTACGGCGTCGTTGAGCAACCCGAGATAAGCGGTCATTTAACCATTTTCCAAGGATACGGAAAAGGGGAACTGAAGCAGATATGCTCTCTTCTGCTGCGCATTTATCTACGCTAGGATGTGGATGGTAAAACTGGAAGCTAAGTGACAACTAACATTTCAGAAAAAAAAATATTATGTGATTTTGGGAAGACGAGCCAGATGAGTCATTTTTTTTCCCGCACGAAAATCCCAATGCTTTACGATTTCTGCGTGCTTCACGGGTTTTCTCGCGCCGAGCTGTCCGAGAATCGGAGGCTCCGTCCGCAATAAATATCTGGCGCTCCAGATTTCTTGAATCGTTTCCGATTTTCGCAAAAAGGGCACGAGGGGGCCTAGCTGCCCTTCGAATTTCGTTTGCGGATTTCGCAGTATATATTCGGTCGGTTTTCGCATCATCCGTTCCAGCCTTTATGGCACCGGAGTTGCCACGATGGCAGAAATGGCGGCGCTGCTATCGCATCTAGCTCGACACTTCATCACATTCTGCGTTACCGCTGCCTTTAACCGCGAGGGAGAGAGAGAAAGAAAATTGAGTCGCTTGTATGCTATACTTCGTTTCAGCTTGGGTCCAGACGCAGCCGATGCTACAAGCACGAGCGTGTGGCCCTGAACAGTGCCTGTACTGCACGAGCGCGCGTGCATGGCAGGGAACGCTGGAAGCCCGGAGCTCGCGCTTGTAGCATCGGCTGCGTCTGGACCCAAGCTGAAACGAAGTATAGTACGCCTCGATGGGTGACTTGTCTCTCGGCTGTAGATGAGAAATTTAGCCAGTGCAGTACAACCGCTAACCTGGGGTCAGATTCTTGATTCCTTATAGTGTTTCGTTTTCCTTAACCCCCTGTCTCGGGTTCATTCGCATCGATCTTCCGTTACTACACTTCCTCTTAGCCCCCAAACAGCGCCATGGCAGTTATTTCCGGCCGTATACGCGAGGTAAGGTGTGAAGTGGCGGGGGGAGGGGGGCATAATCGGGTACGGTGACCCCCTCCCAGGCAGCTCACGTGACCACCTGGTCGCTCTGCTCGAGGTGGTTGACTCGGTGATTGGGGCTCTGCAATGCAAGAGAGCGACACGCTTCTTCCGCGGAAGAAGAGGCCACTTGACCCCTTCCGCCTTGCGCGATCGAAAGTAGGTCCGTGGCCTTCCGCCTCGGGGCGTGCCTCCTGATGGCGTGGGCGATAACTCCCCGGCTGTCTCGCGCCGAAAAGGGGGCGGCGTCGGCCGTGGGAAGAACGCGAGACGCGAATGCACACAACGCCGACTGCTGTGCGCCGGCGGTGCATTCCCAGCGCTTATCAGCCGGCGCGAAAACTGCCGAATTACTGGCATGTGGTTGCATGCGCGGAGTCTCCTATATATTTCGTGGGAGAGAGCTACTGCGCACGCTCGAAACGACTTTTACAGCCCGGTAAACAAAGATGGCGGCCCGCAGCTTGACAGATTTGCTGGTTCACAGAGCTATGCAACGATTTTAACGTTGAAAGAATTGGCGTTTTCTACTTTTGACATTGTTCACCTTGTCACAAAGGACAGAAAACACACCTCCTTCCTTCGAAATGTTTCGATTCCGCCGCGTAATCGCGAGGCAAAAATTAGAATATTCCTCGACATGCAGCCGCTAGCGGCGGCCATGAGAAACACGCGGCATGACGTCAATGGGGAATCTTGTAGAAAGATAGCAAGTTGTGCGAATACCTGCTCGATAAAAGGTAACTTTTCTATAAATCTTGTCGTTCCAACATAAATATAAATGCGTCAAAAACCTGGTATCATCGACAAAACTTTTATTATACGGAGTTTCAGTGGCGCTATCTATCCTAGGTCCACAAAACCGTCAGCAGCGGAACAGCCGCTAGAAGCCGGAGGGGAGGGGGACAGGGCCGCACGGGCCGGACGGATATGGCCGGACCCGGATGAGACTTTCCTCCTTTCTTGGCTGCGCCCGCCAGCACGTGGTCACGCGGTCGCGAGCGGATGAGTTCTCGCCGCTCACTGATGGCTCTAAAGAGAGAGCTTCACCGGAACCCCGCGCCTTCCCCATTGACGTCACAGCGCACGTGACTCGGAAGTTAGTGAACGAGTTGAGAGAGGCGCCGAAAACCTCAATCTTTGTCCATTTTTAAAATAAAAACTAGGACATGCAGGCGAAAGCGGTGTTTTGTTCTTTACTTCAGAAATGTCGAGACACCAACTCCCACATTAGTTAAGCAAAGCACTGAAACTGTTGCACAGCTCCTTTAACACCGTGTACCTCAAAACCTCTTCACATTTCTTACGACGAGAGCAGAGCCGTTTATACTAAGCTTGTTTTTTTAAGGAGGATTTGACAGCCTGGCAACCCCAGCAGCGTAGTCTGTCAATCGGGGTATGACTACTTTCGTCCGCCATTTTGTGGCTCTGACTCATGGGAACTTTATGCGATTTCTCAGGAATAAACAAGATCCAAAGTGTTAATAAGCTATTCTTCACCAAGAGAGTATCGGACCTAGAAAAGATTGGGAGCAGCAGCAGAGGCTTTATTCGACGTTTCGAGCAGAGCCTGCTTTGTTTCAAGTGCAGTATAACGCATTTTGTGTTATCGCGGTATCCGTCGATTCTAGAGGGCAACAAGCTCCGCCCATTGGCCAAACTCTCTCTAGTGTAAATGGCTGTGGGCGAGAGCAGATACATGCACTGGCGCCATCTATCGGGCAGCTGTGGAACTATTCGCATTTCCGTTCTTTTTTTTTGTCTTGAGAAATTTTTGCCATTGTTATAAACGACAATTTCCTTATAGATGGTGCGTATACGTTTTATCTCGCAGATACCGCAAAACCTTCGCTGTAGTGAAATGCAGTTCCGGGGCCACCTCATAGATGGCGCCAGCGTGCCAGTGTCTTCTCTCGTTGAGAGAGTTCGCAACAACTCGGTCGTAAGCAAACGCGGGTGTTTGAACGGGCCTCGACTAAGTGCGTTGCGAGTGCTCGCGAACAGCAGAGAACTAGAGTGCCTTCATACACACGCGCGCTTTTGCTTGAGTGGTGACATCTCCGCCATTTTCCGGCCCAATCGTTTTTATGCATTTTGAAGTGCGCGCAATTCGGTGTCACTCAGCTCGCGAGCGTAGCTTTGGCAAATGTATAGACGCCATTTTACCGCCCAGAGTCACGCACCGAGTGCGCGAGAGCGTCACGCGCTGGCACATTCGGGGCAACAATGGATGTCTTCACCCTGAGACAGACGGACATGGAGGCACCCTATAGAGAACACAGTACGGGCGCCATCTATGGGGTACTTCCCGCACACTTCCGATCTGCGTACAACTATAGACGGAAGGTCTTGCGCTATATATATACGAGATCAAATCTACGCGCTGTCTACGAGAAACGGTCTCTTATAGCAGTCTGAAAATTATTTCGAGGTTGATGCGTGCAAGAATGATGCGTAAAATATGCACAGATCTGCGGTGCTGCGGGGCTACCCGATGGATGGTGCTAGTGTGTGTTATATCGTCGGTCTCGTCGAAAGCCGTCGCAAGCGGTCGTAGCGCGGTTGAACATAGTCAATCGTAAATGTGGGAACCCAACTTTATACTCCGTTCAGCCGCTAATTAAAAAAAACAGTTCTTTATTTTGACATTAACTTTATGACTGTAGGATACATAGAACAAAAGTTCTAAACCGTCCAAAAAGGACCGAAACGTCATGCGCGGTGGGGTTGTACCGTAACCTGCCACCGACTGCACCCCATTCCAATATTTATAAGTCCTCAGTCCAGCGCGCGAGTTTTCAGCCCAGCGAATCGCGCGCCATACGCACAAACACTGGAAATAAAACCGGCCAGAAGCCACCCCCCCTCTTTTTCTTTTTTGAAAGGTTTATAAGCTACAGGGCCGGCTTGCTGGAGATAGCGTCTCAGCTGAGACTGGGTGAGAAAGCACTGCCAAAGCCAGCGCACAAGCTGAGCGGGTCTCAAGCCACGTCTCAAGACGCTCGCGCGCCCCAGCCTTTGCAGTGCTTTCTTGTCACCCAGTCTCAGCTGAGACGCTGTTTCTAGCCTGCCGGCCCAGGTCTTACAGTATTTTCGATTTTAAATTACGCACCAACTATGGCAAATGGTCGCTCGTAACATTGTCAAAATTCTTTCAAGTAGGCGGTAAAAAAAAATACGCATAAAAAAAGCACGCATAAAAACAATCACGCTTAAAAAAATGGTCGACAATGTTCCAGGGTCACCTGACACAGATTATGCGTGTGTGCCAGTGCGTTCTCGTCCTAATCGGTTGCAAGCGGGAACAACTCGCTCGCTCACGCAAGCGCAAATTTGTGAACCCCTAAGCTGACAGCGCGGTGGAAGGTACTCGCGCTTGCCGAACCAATCGACCGCCTTAAAAAGCGCAAAAAGAAAAGAAAAAAAGAAAAGGGCGAGGAAGTAGACAGGCAAGAGTGCTCTGTAACCTTTTCAATCGACCGCCTCGCTTTGGTCACCTGACTCCGCACTCTGTGCGCGGGTAGGGGCGGGAGCATGATCACGTGGTGCAAGATCGACGTATGAACGAATTCGTAGCTCCCGCAATTAGCTGAAGCCCTGGTACATAACCCAGCAGTTATTTCAGATTTTTGCAGACCGTTCTATCTGTATTTGTATTGTATTTGTGTTTGTTTATTTTGAGTGCCCAATGACGGCCGAAGCCTACACATTCGCGCACTTGTTATTAACAGCGCAGATTATTTATAAATACGAAGAAGAACGGTTTCACGATATCACACACACTTCTTTAAAAAACGGCATCAACAACATAAAAATTGAATAGTTACAAAGGATGAACATCATTTCAATACACGAAGCAAGCACCTCTTAAGTTGAGTGAAGTAAGGGTTGAAAAAATGTCAGTGTCAGTGATTGAAACAGTTCTGCAGTCGGCTTTGGGGTGACGTGAAATCAGTATGATTGACATGGAATGCGCGATTATGACGAACATTCCTTCCGGGTATAGGATAGTTGATTGGTGAGACCAGAAAGCTAATATCGTAATAGGAATGTATACATTTAAACGAGAATACAAGGTCGCGCGAACATCGTCTCGATGCTTGGTTAGTAATTTGCAATTAAGTACTTTGTCGTAGGCGTATGAGTCATGTGAAGGAAATCTAAAATAATAAATTTGGGCAAGAAATTTTTTTTTTCTACACGTTCCACATTTTTGGAAGCTGTAGCACCACTATCTCGAAAGTGGATGCAGGAGTAGTTCGAAGCATTTTTCTCACCATTGGATGTAGATTCGCGGACGGGGATGGATTTCTTCGTTGAGTGCGCTTTCCACGCGACAGCTATGCCTCGCGGAGAAGCAACATCCGCGGAGCGGACGCACTGATTACTTTCATGTTGCGCGAACATCGGATAATCCTTACGCCGGCTGATTTTTATGAAAACAACTAAATCAGTAGAGTTTCGAAGGGCTTGTAGCGCGTGGAAGCCCGGGGTGCAGGCTAGAGTCACCGGCATATTATACGAGTTTTCGTCGATTGATCGGTTTATTCGTGAACCAACCAGCCGCCCCGCTCTCTGCGCGTGCGGGGTGGGAGCGTGATCACGTGTCACATTATAATGTCATATTAGCTAAAATGAAAGCTGCACATTGCAACGGGTCTTAGAAACACTTTATTACACGGGCAAAACATTACACCGCTAAATAATCGATACGAAATGCCACGAGGTATGCGTATAAGACGTCTATAGAAAAATGTGACTGTTTTAAGTCGGAAACATTGAGTCACGCAATTATTGCTGTAGGAATGGATATTTTATACAGAAGTATGTCGACAAAATGGCGAGACACGCAGTGATTGGACACAGCAATACAGATCAGTTAAAAATCAGACGTAGCCAACGCGGACACGGCTCGACAAGTGTCACTTACGATCATGTAAGCGATGTTATCGCGTGCAGTCACTGAATTAACATTAATGTAATTTCGATCTACTCGACAAAAACAGCGAGCTGATTAAATCCCGTATTATTTAATCAAAATAATATATATTAACTTTTCCGTGTGGGAGGGTACTAAACTTACTATCTACAGTCAAATTTACTTCTCCATATGGGCTCGAGCTGCCTAAGAACAAAATATAACCTATTTTGTATACAATAATACTATTACCTTAATACAGTTAAGATTCTAGTATAAACGCGGTAAAGGCAACAAAATGACATTAGTATAAATAAACACGTAAGCACAAACAACACACTTTCAATAATCACACAAACTTGTTGTTTACCTTCCAGTAAAAACTAGAATATTACCACGCATATTTACAAATGTCGACGCAATAGCAAACGGATTGCGACGAAGAACAAACGTCCATTCTATCACGAGATTAAAAAAAAAAAAATCGAGTGGAGCACTTTACTTGCGTTTTGCGTGACCAAGAAAGCCCGTAAATAAGTTGTTTCTCACCTGTCGATCGTATCCATACGTCCCACAAGATCCATCACGAAAACATTTGAACACGAACTTCAAGAAGTCTCTCTCTGTCGAGAGAGAGAGGTCATCGGCCAGTGTCATCGTTGACTAGTTGCCATCTACGTCACTCAAACCGTAGCAGGACTTGTTCCGCGAATCCACGTAAATGCCGTAATATCAAGCGAACACAAAAATAAAAAAATAAAAAAAACTACCCGAGACTGCGGTGACGACAAAAAGACGACGGGTAGGATGATCAAAAGAACCACACACACACACTCACGAGAGATGCAGCAGCAGTGTGGGACGAGAGGCTTAACATTGTCGACCCATCTCTTGCTCGTGTGCGCTCCTCCTGCGGCGATGACTGGATTTTTGTTTCCGGTTCCTTTTCCCTTCTGAAATGTCTCAGCGTTCCTTTGCAGACTCTCAGCAGCTCACACACAACGTAAATTTACCAGAATCGGAGCCCGTACGAGGGAAGATGTCCCATCGGAAATTCGGAGCCGGTTCATTCGAAAAGTGTGGGGAGCTGCGGGACTGCGCGTAGTCCCGCGGTTACGGGGATAATCATAAATATAAATTTGGTAGTTTGAACCTTGGTAACGCGTTGTATATTACGTTTATGTTATATATATAATAAATTGTAGAAGACTGCGCTTTTAAAACGTGTATTAATGTCGGATAAACGCGCACAAACATTACCACGCCGCTCGAGAAGAAACTTTTTTTTTTTTTCACGTCGATATGCGTCGATAGCAAAAATTTTCTCACGTAGTTGCGCCATGGCCTTCTTTCCTCCGGCATTGGGACGTAACCACTCGGAGCGCTACGGCCTTATTTCTAGGACGTGTTGAGCGGATGCGCCTGTCCCTAACACGTGACCTGCGAGAGACCGCAAAAGTTCCCCGCCGACACCCCCCCCCCCCCCTTCCCTCTTTCAATCACGCACAGGGTGTCGAACCGAAATGTTTTTCGTTCCGGTTTTCGTTCCGGTTCAGGGAAAACGGTTCAGCTCCGGTTCAACTCCGGAGGGAAGAAAATATAGGTTCAAACCGGTTTGAACCGGTTCGACTCATGCTACAAAACAATGCGACAGCAAAGATAACCGCATATTTTATAAAAGTGTTACATATAAGAAGCAAAGGCTCACATTACTGTGTGGAACGAACGAGCTCGCGCTGGGGCACCTCGGGACGTGGGTGAAAGCGCAGTTCAATGTCAGACAGCTGACTGAAGAAGCAGGATGTCGTAAAGCATATCCGGAGAAAAACGCGGCACCTCTGAGACGATAAAATGACTTTCAGTGCAGAAAAGGCTCGCTCCACGCTGACCTGGGTCGGAGGAACTCCCAGGGCTACTTGCGCCAGTGCGTAGAGTTCTAAATGACATTCCCTTCTCTCCTCTCGAAACGGCAACATGTTAGCGCCCCTTGAAAGCCGCGGCTCCTTGTCTAGCATTTACAGGAGGCATGCTATATCAAGTGGGCTACTGGTGCCTCGAACGTGCACGCCAGCCTCAACCGCTCTTTCCTTGAGGAGCGCTTCCAGGGCGTCTTCCGGATCTTCTGGAGCCGCCGCAGCTTCAGAAGACAAGGTACAATCCTCCTCGCATTGCAGAGCTGATATCTGGCTCCAAGTTTTTGTCAAATGCAACGTGGCCCGGTGCTTCTGCTCAGGGGTGAGAAGAAGGTGGTAGCGGGTATTCATGTACACTGCTGCACAAAAGACATCCGTGTCAAGGAGTTGTCGCTCCCTCTTTTTCATTGACAGAACCAAGGCCTTTGCTAACGGCGACGATATCTTGGAGGTGCCCATGACCCATCTCAGCCATGCTCCGTAGAAATCCCCTACAGTGATCTGTTCCTTCTGCAATGTCTTCGTCGCCACTTCTGCCGGGCGAAGCGATACTGCGAGCATTTCGACTTCCGCCCATACGTCTTCAGTCCACCTGGAGCTTTCTTCTTTTGGGAGCAACCCTCCACTGAAGCCTCTTAGTTCAAGTATAGCTTGGTGAGCATATGCAGCGTGTACATTCATCGCATTGGACAATCAAGCACTGGTTTCTTCAACCCTAGCTTTTTGATCAGGGACATAACAGATTGGACACGTAGTCTCTTAACAAGCGCACGGATTTCTTCAACAATGTGCCCGCAGCCCGAACCTTTCAAGGCGTCACTAACTCCCAGCTCCAGCGTGTGAGCGGCCGCGTCATCCCTTCTAGCAAGCCGGAATCATCAGAGAGTGCGCACTCAGGATTCTCCAGTAGATATTGCAGAGCGTGGGACTCAACCTCAGGGTCACTGGAGCCGACCTCTTCCTCGGAGTCAGAAGATTCCTCGTTCATTTCAGCGAGGAGACGCACATCTTTCACCATGTTGGCACTGTTGTCTGTCATGACGCTGTATACCTGGCTGACGTTGAGATTGAAGTGAGAGGGTGCATCTATCACCTCTGACCTCAGATGTTGCCCCGTGTGCCTTTCAAAGAGAGATCTCATGGGCAATGGCTGGAGCACCAACATAACACCAGAAATTCCGGAGAATTTATAGTTACTGTGCTTATTTCGTTTGAGTTCTCGAGGCGAACTTTATAAATTATGAAGACGACCGTTATGTGAAAACCTGATAATGGAACGTTACAGAGCTTTCCGCTACCTATTTTTCTCGCTTTTTGACTTACATGAATGAAACACCGCAAAATAATTTATCAGTTTTGCTCAGGAACAAGAAAAAATTATATTTTTCGTCCAAATCAACCCTGGATTGCGCAAAAAAAAAAAATCTTTTTCAGGAAATTGTGTTTTTAGCCACGCACTTTTCACGCAACCTGACTTCGCGTATGAACCGAAAACCGCATGGAAAACATATCGGTTCCGCTCCGGAGCGAAAAAAGTTATGTTGTTCCGGTTCAACTCCGGTTCGCACGAAAATAACGATTTTTTCCGGTTTTCGGTTCACGGTTCGGGTTCGGCTCAATACCCTGGTCACGCATATGCGCGCCCGCTGGCTGGAAGCAGACCCTATACTAAAACAAGGGGAACGGATCGGATCCATTCATCACCGTGCGGTTCCAGGGTTCCAGTGCGTTGCGTCTCACTGGATCCGACTGGTTAGACCCAGAACCGCGCGGTACCAGATCAGATTCGCGCGGATCTGAACTGTCCACAAGTTTAGAACCGCGCGGCTCCGAACTGGAACCGCTCCGATCTGACATTTTCGTACGGGGTGCGTAGCCGGACCATTTAGGTATAGGGTACATCGTCGTATGAACGTACGTCAGCTTCGCTATTCGACAGTTGCACTCGAACCGGACTCTCTGTCCTGTCTGTCAAGCAAAGTAACAATACAGAGGGGGAAAAAATTCGGCAGAGACATCTAAGATGGCTTACGTGTAGGAATACTGTCGGATTCCTACGCGCAGCGTTTATCTGCAAGAAACGCGCCATGTCTCCCTTTTTTCACACGGCGCTCAGGCGGTGACATCCCTCTCCCCCACTGCGCAGGCGCGGCGAACCCCGCCGGCTCCACGACGGCTTCCGTGACTAAGCATCAGCATTGCCGGGCTTTTCTTTGTGTTTCATTTCTGAGGCACGCGCTTGGTGACGTATGGCTGTGACCAGCTTTCGGGCACAATTCCCCGCCGCTTTTTCGCCTAGTCGGACATGCAAGGCCTTCGCCTTAAAAGTCACTCGGTAATATTTGGCACGCTTATCCCAGCGGTAACC
>JAZHYW010068522.1:0-10271 GCA_037355805.1 Ixodes ricinus
GCAGGGTTGCCAGATAGCTCCTAGCTGATATAGCCAAATGGCTAGTCAGTGTAGCCCAAAAGTAGCCAAAAGCCAAATATTTGCATAGCCCAAAAGTAGCCAAAATTTCGATATTGCGTTTACAAGCTGAAGGCGAAAGCTCTGCTTCTGTATATGTTTAGGTGAGAGATAGTATGGAAAATCAAAGTATTACAATATCCAGAAAACAGTTTTATTTCAAATAATAAAACAAAAAGCTCATGTGGACACATTTGGACAGTCTCATGCTATGAACAATATATTAGGAAGCATTTGTTTCACTCGTACTAGCTCCGTACAGTACCTTAGAGTTGAACCGAGCGAAACATTCGTCGGAAGGCTTAAAATCTTTGCAACACTCTTTCCTCCCAAAAAAAAAAACTTCACATGAAGGATGCTCTTCAGGGTTTCTTGAGACATCCTACAGTATACAGAGGGAAAGGGGACAATTTCGCGGATATCGGGCAAAAATTGGACATAGCCCAAAAATAGCCGCACGTAGCCACATAGCCAACCGCCAAATTTCGACGCCAAACCTATCACTAGGTAGCCCAATTTGGCTATTAATAGCCCAATCTGGTAACCCTGGGTCACAATAGCTGTTCTTAAAGTATGTCAAAGAAAATATTTTTTTTACATTGTGTTTTTATTATTATTTTTTGTACTTTTCATGGTTTTCTTTATTTTGTTCGTACTTTCCGCAATGCCTCGGCTCCCGTAATAGTTGGTCTCTTAATTTGGTACAACAGCCTGTCACAAGCTTGCACCGACGTCACCTTGTCAGACGTAACGGGGGAGAGGGCGCTTGAGAGCGTAGCTATTCCACTGATGAGACGCTTCTTGCCCCCAGAAAGAAGGGCAGATTGACGTCGCGTGTGCAAGCCACGCATATATGATCGTTGTCACAAGTTATGCTCATGCTATCAAAGGCGCAGTTGGGAGACTAAAGCTGCGTGCAGAGGCGACATACCCGCCCACCAAGCCCTTTTCCCAACACTGTACGAGTCGTGAGATGTCCGAATGATGGATAGATGATTACTTGTTGCTAAACTGTATTATATCGCTAATTGAGAGTTATGGGAAAGGTTCGAGCCTCTTGAACGCCTGTTTGACTAAGCCGTGTCTGCCATTCCAGGAATCTTGAGGTCGAAACGCACTCTTTTTAAAATAGACAAATGGCAACACTTGCACGGCATGTGGCGACTAACAACCCCCACATAAAGCTGTCGAGCACTTAAAAAAAGAGCCACTATGTTACTTAGTTTACATTGTCCTTTTTGTCGTTCAACGTTTAGGAAGACGACAACAATTCATGTTCCCTTCCCATCAAACAGACAAATTTCGAAGTCGAGTTAATGTTACTGTATTTGCCCGAATCCCTAGGAGCAATACTTTCCCGCAAAACTAGGCAGGCACACAGCCAATCAGCGGATGGCGTAACGCCGACAGCATGTGAATCTAATGGGAAGGCCGCCTGCGGTGGAAAACCGCAACGTTCATGAGCTCAGAGCTCCGAGCTCTATCGTTATCGATGCCTCGTCACTCGTCACGCAAGGAGCAATAAGATTGGCTCCTGTGTGCTTTGCGGGAAAGTAAACGCCCAGCGTTCGGTCGTAAGGGTGTTTAGACAATCCGATGGAAAGGCATGTGTCGGAACCAGAGGTCGACATTTTAGGTCGCCCTCACGCACCCTCACCCTCACAGCCACACTCACCTAAGGCCCTCACTCACCCTAACCCACGCAGCTATACTCACCCTCAGCCCCTCACTCACCCTCATCCTCACACACGCACTCACCGCCCTCACGGCCCTCACACACTCACGGCCCTCACGCACTTATGGCCCTCACGCACTCATGGCCCTCAAGCCCTTCACGCACTGATGGCCCTCACGCCCCTTACGCACCTCCCGCACTCACCGCCCTCACGCACTCACCGCCCTCACGCCCCTCACGCACTCATGGCCCTTACGCACTTATACCTCTCACGCACTGACGCTCCCTCACATTCATGAATTTTCTTGGTTCAGAAACTCACTCACCCTCACCTCTACTGTGAAGATGAGGGTGAGTGAGGGCTGTCATGAGTGAGGTTCGCCGAAATATGGTCGGAACACCTACTCAAATAATGTAACCTGGAAAGAGAAGGTTAAAAGTAATATCGGTCCCCAGACCGATTCGCCTTATGATTTGTTCTGCGTCTTTCTGATTGGTCAATCCCACACTTTTTCTTTTTAGCTCTTTGGAAGTAGGATTGTGTTCGCGGAAAACAACTATACGTCACAAGTTTCTTAAATTGAAGTATATGTATATATATATATAGAATGCGCTTATTTATTTGCTTCAAACGACTTAACTATCCTCGCACATACATCATGTGTGTACAGCTTTCCAGAGGGCATTTGCCACGTCTGAGTGCAAAATGCTGAGTCACTGTGCTGTGGACGCTGCGTCTGATATACCGTCAACAAAGCTACAGCGCATGCTCAGCAGGCGTTCCACACCCCATCAGACGAAGATGGCAGCGCGCAAAAGGCAATTTTGGAAACAACCCCGCCCGGTCGTCTGGGGACGAGACACGCATCGTCACTTTGTGCCAACGTTACTAGAACCACTCAGTTGGGAAACTGCCATAGAGACTGCACAGAAAGAGTGGCACCGATTCGTACTCGCCAACCGAGCTAAATGCGATCACAACGCCACCACTTCTCCCGCAGCGGCCACTCGAGGAAGTGCACGTGACTTCCATTTTGGTTTTAATCGGCCATTTTGGGGCCAAAACAGATACTGTGGAAGGGGCTTCAGGTGTGCCACCCCGACTCCCAAGCGGACGCGCCACGGATTACTACCGAGGTTAATATGCGCCTAGTTCGGGACGCTCTACCTGAAATCACCGCTGAGGCACGGTTGTATAAAAACAATATTAATTGTACTGCAAAACTTCCAAACTAAATGAATATTTTAGAAAACAACACGCGCCCTTCGTTTTGTACTAAACTCCTATAAAGGTTACTACACAAAGAGTTTTTTCCTCTGGTTTTTACGCAAAAACATGCTTTCTAAAAGCTCAAGGTGACCACATGCAGTAAAGACAAAGGATACAGAGTGGCGCTGTTGTCGTATTTAGCTCGGTCTCGGTGGACGCCAGCGGCCCAGGTTTCAACGGTGAGTTTCCCTACTGAGGGTTCTAGTAACGTTGCCCTGTACCAAACATGCAAGAGAACAAACCGCGCAACGTTGGGGGGGGGGTGCTGGTGCTGCTGCTGCTGCTGCTGCTGCTGCTGAGATAATGACGTTGCGGACGGATGTGACGTCGCAGATGAAGCATTGCCCAGATCTATTTCGTTGAGGTAATAATTGCTATTTCACCAAAAAAGTTAACGTTTCTTCCTAAAAAAATATGGTGTATGTCGTTCTTTTTTTTTCTTTTTTTCATAAAGGAGTTTGCGCTTGGGATGTTTAATAAACACAATAGAGTTATTATAAAGTACGCTAGAGGTGCGACTTCCGTGACGCAAGTTGGAGCAGACAGCAACCAGTCTACTTTTGCGGTGCTCCTGTGCATTCCAATGGCGAAAACGCGCGCGCATTTTGTCCCTTCGCCGGAAAATAGCATGGAGCACTTTGGTTATTTGGGTCTTACCGAATAGTATATGTACCTTTATTAACATTGGGAAAGTGTAATTGCTTCAGTTCTTGATCGGTGAACGATGTTTAATTTCCCTATATTTCAGGCCCAAACCTCTGTTCCCCAGCAGGTGTGTAAAAACGAGCGACGATTCTAAACAAAATAGAAATCGAAAGGAATATAGAGCGTGTTCAAGGCTCGCCAGCATTCTGGTGACGCTTATATTTTGATAATATGCCAGTCCTGTCACTATATGAAAATGACCCGTCTTGCATCGTTACGAGCGGCTAAGAGCATTCAAAACGTAAATAATAAAGTACGCGGGCTATGAGATGTGTCTCTTTTTATCATATTCTACGCCGGGCATGCAGCTTTTGTCAGTCACTTGTTCTCAAAGATTTCGAGCGTGCGGGTGACGCTTTGAACGTAACAAGCAGCTTCGCATAGCCGAAGGAATAAAGCGGTGCTTATTGAAAATCGAACTATATTACGTGGCATTCAATTCATTTTGATCGTATACATGCACAGGGAGTTACTGATTCAGTGTATACTGCAGCGTAGCCCTTGCCGTCTTTCTTAGTTTTCCGGCTGTCCTTCGTTCGTTTGGAACGTATATCCCCCACGCTGAAAAGCGCCGACGTCGTGTTCGCGCGAACAGTGTCCGGTACAGTGCACATAAATACATGTACGAAGCCGTTTCAGCACCGTTTATAATGCAATGAATTGGAAAGAAGAACGCCGTCACTGACCAATTATTTTGTCTGCCTGACTGAGAAATGTTCCAAGCTACCTAGTGCGTACGAATTATTCGGGATATTTTCTCTTATAACCGAGCGCAAGGAGAAAATGCACTCACGTTTTCCCATAGAAATGCATTACCGGAAGTCAATTTTCGACTGGTTGCTGTCGGCTTTAATTTTCCCGCACTAGCGTCATCTGAACGTCAAGCGTACGTTATGGTAAAAACAGTCCCCCACTCCCCCCCTCCCCCCTACACGCAGACAACATAATCGTGATCCGGTGACGTTCTTGGTTCGTGTCGTGACTTTGTGAAGGCCGTAGTAGGACTGCAGCATTGAAGTGTCTTACGGCGTCGTTGAGCAACCCGAGATAAGCGGTCATTTAACCATTTTCCAAGGATACGGAAAAGGGGAACTGAAGCAGATATGCTCTCTTCTGCTGCGCATTTATCTACGCTAGGATGTGGATGGTAAAACTGGAAGCTAAGTGACAACTAACATTTCAGAAAAAAAAATATTATGTGATTTTGGGAAGACGAGCCAGATGAGTCATTTTTTTTCCCGCACGAAAATCCCAATGCTTTACGATTTCTGCGTGCTTCACGGGTTTTCTCGCGCCGAGCTGTCCGAGAATCGGAGGCTCCGTCCGCAATAAATATCTGGCGCTCCAGATTTCTTGAATCGTTTCCGATTTTCGCAAAAAGGGCACGAGGGGGCCTAGCTGCCCTTCGAATTTCGTTTGCGGATTTCGCAGTATATATTCGGTCGGTTTTCGCATCATCCGTTCCAGCCTTTATGGCACCGGAGTTGCCACGATGGCAGAAATGGCGGCGCTGCTATCGCATCTAGCTCGACACTTCATCACATTCTGCGTTACCGCTGCCTTTAACCGCGAGGGAGAGAGAGAAAGAAAATTGAGTCGCTTGTATGCTATACTTCGTTTCAGCTTGGGTCCAGACGCAGCCGATGCTACAAGCACGAGCGTGTGGCCCTGAACAGTGCCTGTACTGCACGAGCGCGCGTGCATGGCAGGGAACGCTGGAAGCCCGGAGCTCGCGCTTGTAGCATCGGCTGCGTCTGGACCCAAGCTGAAACGAAGTATAGTACGCCTCGATGGGTGACTTGTCTCTCGGCTGTAGATGAGAAATTTAGCCAGTGCAGTACAACCGCTAACCTGGGGTCAGATTCTTGATTCCTTATAGTGTTTCGTTTTCCTTAACCCCCTGTCTCGGGTTCATTCGCATCGATCTTCCGTTACTACACTTCCTCTTAGCCCCCAAACAGCGCCATGGCAGTTATTTCCGGCCGTATACGCGAGGTAAGGTGTGAAGTGGCGGGGGGAGGGGGGCATAATCGGGTACGGTGACCCCCTCCCAGGCAGCTCACGTGACCACCTGGTCGCTCTGCTCGAGGTGGTTGACTCGGTGATTGGGGCTCTGCAATGCAAGAGAGCGACACGCTTCTTCCGCGGAAGAAGAGGCCACTTGACCCCTTCCGCCTTGCGCGATCGAAAGTAGGTCCGTGGCCTTCCGCCTCGGGGCGTGCCTCCTGATGGCGTGGGCGATAACTCCCCGGCTGTCTCGCGCCGAAAAGGGGGCGGCGTCGGCCGTGGGAAGAACGCGAGACGCGAATGCACACAACGCCGACTGCTGTGCGCCGGCGGTGCATTCCCAGCGCTTATCAGCCGGCGCGAAAACTGCCGAATTACTGGCATGTGGTTGCATGCGCGGAGTCTCCTATATATTTCGTGGGAGAGAGCTACTGCGCACGCTCGAAACGACTTTTACAGCCCGGTAAACAAAGATGGCGGCCCGCAGCTTGACAGATTTGCTGGTTCACAGAGCTATGCAACGATTTTAACGTTGAAAGAATTGGCGTTTTCTACTTTTGACATTGTTCACCTTGTCACAAAGGACAGAAAACACACCTCCTTCCTTCGAAATGTTTCGATTCCGCCGCGTAATCGCGAGGCAAAAATTAGAATATTCCTCGACATGCAGCCGCTAGCGGCGGCCATGAGAAACACGCGGCATGACGTCAATGGGGAATCTTGTAGAAAGATAGCAAGTTGTGCGAATACCTGCTCGATAAAAGGTAACTTTTCTATAAATCTTGTCGTTCCAACATAAATATAAATGCGTCAAAAACCTGGTATCATCGACAAAACTTTTATTATACGGAGTTTCAGTGGCGCTATCTATCCTAGGTCCACAAAACCGTCAGCAGCGGAACAGCCGCTAGAAGCCGGAGGGGGAGGGGGACAGGGCCGCACGGGCCGGACGGATATGGCCGGACCCGGATGAGACTTTCCTCCTTTCTTGGCTGCGCCCGCCAGCACGTGGTCACGCGGTCGCGAGCGGATGAGTTCTCGCCGCTCACTGATGGCTCTAAAGAGAGAGCTTCACCGGAACCCCGCGCCTTCCCCATTGACGTCACAGCGCACGTGACTCGGAAGTTAGTGAACGAGTTGAGAGAGGCGCCGAAAACCTCAATCTTTGTCCATTTTTAAGATAAAAACTAGGACATGCAGGCGAAAGCGGTGTTTTGTTCTTTACTTCAGAAATGTCGAGACACCAACTCCCACATTAGTTAAGCAAAGCACTGAAACTGTTGCACAGCTCCTTTAACACCGTGTACCTCAAAACCTCTTCACATTTCTTACGACGAGAGCAGAGCCGTTTATACTAAGCTTGTTTTTTTAAGGAGGATTTGACAGCCTGGCAACCCCAGCAGCGTAGTCTGTCAATCGGGGTATGACTACTTTCGTCCGCCATTTTGTGGCTCTGACTCATGGGAACTTTATGCGATTTCTCAGGAATAAACAAGATCCAAAGTGTTAATAAGCTATTCTTCACCAAGAGAGTATCGGACCTAGAAAAGATTGGGAGCAGCAGCAGAGGCTTTATTCGACGTTTCGAGCAGAGCCTGCTTTGTTTCAAGTGCAGTATAACGCATTTTGTGTTATCGCGGTATCCGTCGATTCTAGAGGGCAACAAGCTCCGCCCATTGGCCAAACTCTCTCTAGTGTAAATGGCTGTGGGCGAGAGAATACATATGCACTGGCGCCATCTATCGGGCAGCTGTGGAACTATTCGCATTTCCGTTCTTTTTTTTTGTCTTGAGAAATTTTTGCCATTGTTATAAACGACAATTTCCTTATAGATGGTGCGTATACGTTTTATCTCGCAGATACCGCAAAACCTTCGCTGTAGTGAAATGCAGTTCCGGGGCCACCTCATAGATGGCGCCAGCGTGCCAGTGTCTTCTCTCGTTGAGAGAGTTCGCAACAACTCGGTCGTAAGCAAACGCGGGTGTTTGAACGGGCCTCGACTAAGTGCGTTGCGAGTGCTCGCGAACGCTTAGAGAACACACGCGCTTTTACGGTGGCGCCATCTCGCATTTT
Source organism: Ixodes ricinus (assembly GCA_037355805.1). Lineage (NCBI taxonomy): Eukaryota > Metazoa > Arthropoda > Arachnida > Ixodida > Ixodidae > Ixodes > Ixodes ricinus. The sequence goes on from JAZHYW010068522.1 coordinate 7,788, forward strand.
CCGGATGTTATGCATTTAGCGCCGCACACTTCAGCGATGCTTGCTGTACAGACTCGAGTAGCACCGGTGCAAGGTCAGCTTGCACGCACATGGATGTCTTCACCGAGATAGCAAATGCACCCTATGAGCGTACGGGCGCTGTCTATCGAGCACATCACGTGTACTACTATGACGAAGGTCTAGCTATATGTATCGAGATCAATTACGCGTGTCTGCGGAACGGTCTCTTATAGCAGTCGAAAATTATCGAGTTGATGCATGCGTCGAAAATATGCACAGATGTGCGGTGCTGCGGGGCTACCCGATGGATGGTGCTAGTGTGTGTTATATCGTCGGTCTCGTCGAAAGCCGTCGCAAGCGGTCGTAGCGCGGTTGAACATAGTCAATCGTAAATGTGGGAACCCAACTTTATACTCCGTTCAGCCGCTAATTGAAAAAAACAGTTCTTTATTTTGACATTAACTTTATGACTGTAGGATACATAGAACAAAAGTTCTAAACCGTCCAAAAAGGACCGAAACGTCATGCGCGGTGGGGTTGTACCGTAACCTGCCACCGACTGCACCCCATTCCAATATTTATAAGTCCTCAGTCCAGCGCGCGAGTTTTCAGCCCAGCGAATCGCGCGCCATACGCACAAACACTGGAAATAAAACCGGCCAGAAGCCACCCCCCCTCTTTTTCTTTTTTGAAAGGTTTATAAGCTACAGGGCCGGCTTGCTGGAGATAGCGTCTCAGCTGAGACTGGGTGAGAAAGCACTGCCAAAGCCAGCGCACAAGCTGAGCGGGTCTCAAGCCACGTCTCAAGACGCTCGCGCGCCCCAGCCTTTGCAGTGCTTTCTTGTCACCCAGTCTCAGCTGAGACGCTGTTTCTAGCCTGCCGGCCCAGGTCTTACAGTATTTTCGATTTTAAATTACGCACCAACTATGGCAAATGGTCGCTCGTAACATTGTCAAAATTCTTTCAAGTAGGCGGTAAAAAAAAATACGCATAAAAAAAGCACGCATAAAAACAATCACGCTTAAAAAAATGGTCGACAATGTTCCAGGGTCACCTGACACAGATTATGCGTGTGTGCCAGTGCGTTCTCGTCCTAATCGGTTGCAAGCGGGAACAACTCGCTCGCTCACGCAAGCGCAAATTTGTGAACCCCTAAGCTGACAGCGCGGTGGAAGGTACTCGCGCTTGCCGAACCAATCGACCGCCTTAAAAAGCGCAAAAAGAAAAGAAAAAAAGAAAAGGGCGAGGAAGTAGACAGGCAAGAGTGCTCTGTAACCTTTTCAATCGACCGCCTCGCTTTGGTCACCTGACTCCGCACTCTGTGCGCGGGTAGGGGCGGGAGCATGATCACGTGGTGCAAGATCGACGTATGAACGAATTCGTAGCTCCCGCAATTAGCTGAAGCCCTGGTACATAACCCAGCAGTTATTTCAGATTTTTGCAGACCGTTCTATCTGTATTTGTATTGTATTTGTGTTTGTTTATTTTGAGTGCCCAATGACGGCCGAAGCCTACACATTCGCGCACTTGTTATTAACAGCGCAGATTATTTATAAATACGAAGAAGAACGGTTTCACGATATCACACACACTTCTTTAAAAAACGGCATCAACAACATAAAAATTGAATAGTTACAAAGGATGAACATCATTTCAATACACGAAGCAAGCACCTCTTAAGTTGAGTGAAGTAAGGGTTGAAAAAATGTCAGTGTCAGTGATTGAAACAGTTCTGCAGTCGGCTTTGGGGTGACGTGAAATCAGTATGATTGACATGGAATGCGCGATTATGACGAACATTCCTTCCGGGTATAGGATAGTTGATTGGTGAGACCAGAAAGCTAATATCGTAATAGGAATGTATACATTTAAACGAGAATACAAGGTCGCGCGAACATCGTCTCGATGCTTGGTTAGTAATTTGCAATTAAGTACTTTGTCGTAGGCGTATGAGTCATGTGAAGGAAATCTAAAATAATAAATTTGGGCAAGAAATTTTTTTTTTCTACACGTTCCACATTTTTGGAAGCTGTAGCACCACTATCTCGAAAGTGGATGCAGGAGTAGTTCGAAGCATTTTTCTCACCATTGGATGTAGATTCGCGGACGGGGATGGATTTCTTCGTTGAGTGCGCTTTCCACGCGACAGCTATGCCTCGCGGAGAAGCAACATCCGCGGAGCGGACGCACTGATTACTTTCATGTTGCGCGAACATCGGATAATCCTTACGCCGGCTGATTTTTATGAAAACAACTAAATCAGTAGAGTTTCGAAGGGCTTGTAGCGCGTGGGAAGCCCGGGGTGCAGGCTAGAGTCACCGGCATATTATACGAGTTTTCGTCGATTGATCGGTTTATTCGTGAACCAACCAGCCGCCCCGCTCTCTGCGCGTGCGGGGTGGGAGCGTGATCACGTGACAAAGGCTACACGTGTGACATAAGTCCAACGAGCACCAGCAGTAGGTTCATTCCGCGTGACGTAA
>JAZHYW010068524.1:0-15757 GCA_037355805.1 Ixodes ricinus
CATATTAAGTTAACTTTTTAATTAATGTAACCAGACAAATGGTTTCAATTAAAAACTTGCTTGAGCGTCATCGAAAAGCACCAAATCAGTAATTTTCAGAAAGACTGAGCACATGAAAAAGCGGAGTAGTGCACTAAAGTTACCACTCGCGGAGCAGGTGTTTAGCAAGGCTGGTGGTAGCGGAACGCGGATGATTAGATTATCGTCGTCGCGTTCCGCCAGTGGCTGCGCCTGCATGACAACGAGTGGTAACTTTAGTGCACTACTATCGCTTCTCATGCGCTCAAAGTCTTCTTCTGAAAATTACTGATTTAGTGGTCTTTGATGACGGTCAGTAAGTTGCGAATTGCCATATGTCTATTTTTACTAATTAAAAGTTAAGTAACGAATTTTGATTTAATTAGCCGACTTATCGCAAGATTAGCCACTCGCATAATGTCCCCCTAGCCGTATAGCCTCATCTCCACAATCCGCATAAAGTGTAACTTTCGTAACTGGTTTTCAAACAAAATCTGTAAAGCAGAGAAAAGACATCATATATATATATATATATATATATATATTGGTCGGGCATTAATAAATTGTGGCATTAAGAAGGTAGGACCATTGTTTACCTTCTCTTATCTACTCTAGAAACGATAGATAATACTGTATACTTCCGAATTGTAATAATATGTTTTATTTTATATTTCTGTCCCTATCGAATAGTCACGAATAATATTTTCGTCCTACGTACATCGATGCATATCAGAGAGCAAAAACAACAGACACCGGAAGCAAATTAAGGATGTCCAGACTCAGGAAGCGCGAAATTAGTCTCTCGGTGGCGGCGGTTCATCAACAGCGTATATCGCTCGAAGTATACCTTTGAAAAGTGTCTTCTCGATCCATCACTCCATCTCTCCTCAGTCTGTTGCAGCGATGTTTCGGGCCGTTGAGAGGTGCACGCCGCTGGACGCTTCTTCCTGCACGAACAAGGAGCCTTCCGGCGCTTCCACTTCCGGTATGATGGCTTCCGGTTTTCTCAGGGGACGCTGGAAGCCTCGCCCGGTTCCTGCTCTTCTCTGGAAAAGCTGGGCGCACCCGCTTTTTATGCAACGCAGCACGTGGATGTTGCCCTACTTGCTACGCGCTTTGCACTTAGAGCCGAGTAAAGTTCGGTCGGTAGTGAATTGCCTCGCGGCAGCGCTGTCACACAGAGAGTACCATTCACTGCTCTTTGCAGCTGTTTGTCGCTGCGCGTCTAAAATGTTTACATAAACCTGACATAGTGCAGCTCGAAGCGGAACCTCTAACTAAAGATCTGCTTGATGCGTTATTTTGATTCAGTAAAATAGTTATACGTGAGCGTGTCACTGATATCGGTAAGGGCAAAAAAATTAACCGTCTGGCATTTATCAAAGGCCTTTTAAATGCATATCGCGTTGATAGGGCCTCTTGCGAACAGATCAAGGACGCCACTGATGGACACTGATAGACACGGAGAAAGCAGACGGCATTCTTCAGTGCGGACGCGAAAGGCCCAAGTAACAGGCCGCTGAACATGATCGCTATGCATTTAGAATGTGACAGTAGAGTTCTGAGAACACTCTTCATGCGAGATAGTGATGCGCTAAGGAGTTACCGGAGAAAGAGAAAACCCTGCTTTTTAAACTCCGGGTGAATAAACGCTATGCATCGCGGAAAGCTCAAACTTTATGAGAATACGTGGCGCTAGCGGTTGAAATAGGACGCGAGAGAGTTAGAACATAACGTTACCTGGATCAAAAGCGTAATTGAGAAAAACAGTATTTCTCTATGAACCATGAGCCGACGTCCACCTGACCCAAATATCGTCGAAACGAGGAATTGCATTATAGGCGCCTGTAGCAACTCCTCTTTTTCATCAATATAAATCCCACAAGCGTCCACAGCGTCAGTTCTTGCTTTGACGATATTAGGCTTAGGTGGCTTTGGCTCGTAGAGAAATTTCGTTTTTCTTAATTATCTTTTGATCCAGGTAGGTCAATCATGATATCATACCTCCGCTAGCTCATACCAACCCGCTAGCGTCAAATTCTCGTGGAGTTCGAGCTTTCGACGGTGCATGGTTTATGTACTCCTGCAGAGAAACGCGGTTCCCTCTTCTGGGGAGCTCCTGTACTCCGTGTGACCGGCGGTGCTATTAGTGCCCCCTTTCGAATGATCCTTAAAGGGGCCCTGCAACAACTTAACTGGTTTTAATTTGCACCGAACCTAAGCGCACTGAACGTAGTAACTCAATGAAACTTTTCTTTTCGCAAAATTCGCTTTATTTTAAAAGTTATAGGAAAATTAGAATTACAAAAACAAGCAAAAAATAACCTCCTTCATGACGTCGTAGGTCCTGGCTTGAGTGGCCGTGAACTAGAGGTGGGATAGTGAGCTCACCGAGCGCTCACGGCTGCCGCACTTCGTGTCGACGGCTCGAGAGGGCGCCACTAAACCGTGTGTTGGATAGGCTGTATGAAGCGGGCGGCCAGGGCGTCTCGCGTTGCATTTGCTGCGCGATTAAAGACTATTTCGGCGTAACACTTCATTGGCCACAAACGACAGCAAACACGGGGTAAAGATCCAGTACAGGACGGGAGCCGCTTCGCGCTGCCATACCGACAAATGGCCTTTCTACGCTCTGGGACCTTTCTACGCTCGCCGTCCGTCGGCGCCTCATCCCACTAGCCCTTTCTAAACTGCGCCGCTTTTTCCGCTGCTTGGTGGCGGGTATGTCGACGGGTCATTTCTTGTTTCAGTACTTTATAAACTGCATTTGTTTCTTTTCTGATCTAAAATACTGAACAAGAACTACTTTCGTACATAGTTGAAACGGCTCGCGACACTTATATTTTGTATCTCGACTAAAAGAAAAGCTCTTAGCGGCTCTGACCAGTAGTGAGCCCAGGACCAAAAACGTCACTATTTGCGCGCTTTCGGTACCGCGGGTCGCCCTCGTCGGCGGAGGGCTTTCCGCGTCGTCCGGTTAAAATATGACGCACTGATATTTAGTTACTCTCTCCGTGCCCGCTGGCTTGCCCGAACCCCAAGAGACGTGGAAAGCGCAAAAAAGGTAGACGCTAAAATATGATTGCAGGGCCCCTTTAAAGCGTAGATGCAAGGGGGGGGGGGGGGGGGGGGGGGTCGAGACAAGTAAGCTCTTGCGCTCGCTGCGGCCGCCTCTCACTTCCGGGTCGTCTGCGTTCACCGACGGCGGAATGCGCAATTTGTCGTACGCGCGTAATGATAGCGCGCGCGTCATTTTATGCATGCGTGACGGAGCAAACAAATGCAATATTCCTTTCGCGACTGATTTTCTTCGCGTGGGTTATGAATAAACGGGGGAAGTGGTGTATTGGTTATCGCACGATAATCACTTGGAGCGACGCGGAGCTCGCTGCGTGAAAGTTTGCGATATATTTATGTTGTGTCGTGCTGCTTTTAATGTTCCAGGGAGCGAAAGATCGCCTACGCTCCCACCCCGCTAACCTCTTACGTGTGCGGATTTGCGGTTATTTGCTCTCGCAAAACTTTGCTTGGCAGAGAGCAAATTTTGGTGGTCGTTGCCCGCACCTCCGATTGCATTATGATGCACGCGCAAAGGTGCTGGTGGAATACCGGGTATTGTTATTGGAGTCATAGAAACAATCTACTAAAACTTCCTAATAAAGAGTTCCCTTAATGAAATATTTATGCGAGCTATTTCCTCTATACTCCTCTATACTCACAAAGCATGGCAGTTCGACGACAGGCCATAGAGTGCCCGGTCGCAGATTTGGAGCGCGAGGATCTGGTAGCACAGATCATCACAGAGCCATTCTCGGGGAACCCTGGGGGAACCTGGGCGTCAGCGCACAGCAACGGCGAGAACCCGAAACACTCTTGTTCGCTCGGAGAAGTGTGTTTCGGCGTCTCGCCGCAACGGGGCACCAGCCACGTGGCTCTCCTATCATCCGTTGTTCGCCGCTCCACCTTTTCCATTTCGGCGGCCGCTTCTCGTGGCGATCTGCCAGGCTTTGTCAGTATATGTGAAGCTATGCCACTGCGCCCTGACATCGTGGGCAATCCTCCTTCTCCGTGAACATGTTTTTATCTTTATTTCTCGCTCTCCCGTACTCGTGCGTCGACGCCAGCGCCGGCTGGACCACTTCAAGATAGCAGGCGGGCATTCTTCAAAGGATGCCGTCCTCTTTGCGGTTTTAACTACGTGCAGCCAATCAAATTGAGGGATAAGCCGACGGAAAAGCCGAAGAACGAATCACGTGGCAGAAACCTGATATGATAAATATAAATTCCGCGTTTTCGTGTTTCTTTTTTTTTTTCAAAGTTCGTGGTGTATTTATAGGCGTTATTCTTTTCTTTGAATAGTTGGTTTTTGGTGTCTAATATCAATGCCGGAGAAAAATCGGTATTTTTCGGGCTTCTATTGTATAAAGCGAGTGTATAATTCCCGAAGAAAATATAATTGAAGTTATAAATTATGACACTTTCTCCAGTAATGCTGGTAAAGATAAGAGAAGGGAACGGGGCAATGAATGTGGTTTCGATAAACGGCAAAAATCCCACAAAACAGTTCAATGCGGCTAACAAAAAAAAAAAAAGTAAAAAAAATTCTTTTTTTATGGACAGCTAAAATTTTGGTCTTGGTTTTGAAAGCGCACAAAGACGAGGACAGAGTAAGAAACACAAACGACGGACGAGCGCTCGTCCGTCGTTTGTGTTTCTTACTCTGTCCTCGTCTTTTGTGCGCTTTCAAAACCAAGATGAATAACTACCAACTAGCCCAACTTTCCACCCTTCTAAAATTCTGGGCTTTTCACCGAATCACAGAAAACCGCCTCTGAGGGTTTATTTTCGGTGCTGATCGGTATATATCGAAAACGTGGAATCCCAATAGTAAGCCACGCCCTGTGTTTTTTATGCCCTCACGGGCACGTTACTGGAGCAAGCTCAGTTTCACAGCTTCGCCTGCGACGTGGGCTCAGTGCCGGTCACGAGAACTAGCAGCGCTGCGGTCCGAGTCTTGCTTCCGGATTGTCTAGACTCGCCAAGTTTGAATAGGAATACTTGAGCTTGGGCGAGTTGTTGATTCATACTAACACTTAACAGCGCAAGGAAACAGGCGCACACAAAAATAAATTTCAAACACTCAAGAAAGAACACTCACAATGCGCTGACTCTGATCTCTGTGGTGTATTACACTCCATCTTCATCTTCTTTTTTTTGTTGCTATTATACACATAAAAGGAAGAAAGGAAAGAAAAGGAGGCTCTCAACGCAGTGGTAGCAGACAACGCACGAGACAGGGAAGCATGGATCCGACTGCAGCGCCGCTAGTTCTCGTGACCGCCACTGGGACACTCGCCTCTGCAGGCGAGAATAGAGAGCTGCGAAACTGAGCTTGCTCCAGTAGCGATTGCTCACTGGCTAAAGGCCAATTCAACTTTGACGTCGCGCCACTGCGGTGGCGCTGCTGTCGGCACTGCGCATGCGCAGACGCTTCACCTCGCGCGAATCGGGTTTCTGCGCAAACACAGGCTCGCTTGTCAACAGGGTGTGAGTACGTAGATGGTGGTGATCCACGTGGGAGCAGCGACACGAGCGGGTACGTCCGTCGGTAATACCTGGTGTGCCGTTCGTCGTGGGCGAGGCGTGGGACGGAACTTGGGCCCCAACTTGTGAGTCAGTCGCCCGGCGGGCCAAGACGCCACGCGACCGAACCCCGACCGGTCCGCGGCTCCGTTGCATCTTGACAACGTCGGGATCTGGGAGACGAAAGAAAAAAAAAGGCTCGAGGTACACTTAGCACGTTTTATGAGTTGTGAATGCGAAAGCATGTACGTCATTCTACCGATCCCTTATTTCGTCTGCAGCGCATTTCCGTCGACAGCCAGAGCGGCGCGCTGACGGACACGCAGCGCCAGGGGGTGGCCATCGTTGAAACTGACGCGCAGCGGCCAATGGGAGCCTCGTCGACGCGCGCCAGCCAGTGAATAATGAAGCCGAAAGTCCATCAGCTTTACTCCGCTCCTTTAGGATCGAAAAAGTTAGGTGCCGTTGGCTGGCTTTTCGCGTGGTTTCATAGCTGGGAGCGGCTTCAAAGCTGATAACAATCCTGCTCGCTCCATAAAACAGATAATGCTTTCGCATAAAAAAAAAAAAAAACAAACATGGATGACATAGGGCTTAAAAGAGCGTCGCCGCCGGCACCGATTAGGGACATTTTGTATTATGAAGTGGAAACATACATGTTTTAAGCGACAATTTATCAAATACATTTTATCGTCTAAAACCGTCGGAGTTAATGCGTGTTTGAGCATTGGCTGGTTCAACGTCACCAAGCAAACTCTTTCTAGCGATTATTAGCGTACAAAACGAACTAAAAAAAGAGTTTCACATTTATTTCTGTATAGTGTCGCCTGCGAGGCGGACGAAATAATGCGTCGTCTGCTCGCTGTGCTTGTTGGGATTGGACGGCTAATATTACAGCCATCGCTGACTCGGTCGTCTGCGAAGTGCTAAGACATCGGGCAGTTTATCCTGGCAAGTTCGTGGAACTAATTTTTCTGACGTAGGAAGCTGCACCTTGACGCCAACTAAACGCACGGTCAGCGGAAGTTCGAGCTTTCTGCAGGGCGCTTCGAACCGCTATTTAGGCGCAAAAATATATATATTCCTACGAATAAATCAAGGAACGAAGTGCATTGAAATTGTACAAACGTGTCGCGGTGGTTCATTTATCGTACTGAAATTTCATGAGTGGGTTTTAGAAGACAAATTTAAGGCCTAGAACATCCCGTTTATTTATTTATTTATTTTTTTGCACAGGGAGGATGAAGTTAGAAACCGTCTCATTGACGCTGCGACTCACAGAGGCTACAGTCTCCCACGTTATGAAAGGCCCATTTTCCGAGGCAGTTCATGTGGCTGAAGCAAGGTACAGTTTCACCAAGAGATTTTATTCTTAGAGAAAGAACGAAACAGTGGTTCAGTTATGCCCCCTCCGAGCAATCTGGGCCTGTCCAAACCAAGTCCAGCACACTTTTGCATGGAGACACACGCTGGGACATGCTCGATCTGCTTTGAGGGTGTTCATCCCCAAAAAAGCTTTCACGTTTTTGCGTTATGCTTAGGATTCCCTGTTCATCGGAGTTTATTTGTTGAGAAATTCAGATGGTGTTTTTCAGAGTTTATTTTTCGGCGAAAATTCAGGGCTTTTAGGATTCAATCTTATTTTTTTCTGAAACTTTGGGGTTTATCGGAGCCTATTTGTGTTACATTCCCAATGCTTTAAAATTCGGAGTTTATTTTACGGTGTTCTTATATTCTAAAAATTCAAAAAGAAAATAAATAAAGTCTGGGTGCCATGATCCGCTGTCCTGAAGGAACCTCGACGCGCTACATTTTGTCAGTAGTTCTAGATTTCAAAAAGGAAAGCATCTCCTCAGGACCACTGACCCTGTGCTCTTACAAAGTTTATTTGCAAAACACCGTCTTTTTTGGTTTTTATTTTGTCGTTGTGACCTCTAAACGCGGATATTTTTTTCTCGGATTTATCCGTGGATACACAAAACCCTAATTATGTTTTACCATCTGTAAGTATGTTTGTGTATGCGCCGATTTTTTCCGGCTTGTTTTATAGCGCAAAGATTCATTGTATATGTCGCGATGCACTTTATTCCCGGAAAAAAAAGAAAAAAAAAACTTACACGGCTCACTTAGTCGTGCTTAGTGTCAGCCGGACAAGATGGCGTCGGTAACAAGCGGGACAGTGGGACTCACCGAGACGTGGCTCGTCTGGCACAGCACTCTCCGCCCGACGGCGTATTCCTGAGTACTGGGACAGCACGCACAGGATGCTGTACACCTGCAGTCGAAGCAAGCAAACAACACGCTAGAACAGCTCTGGGTACGGTACCGAACAAAAGAAAATAGCTCTGTCTTTTTTTGTTGCTTTTTTTTTAATGGCTTACTTTATGGTGAAAAGCTAAATTGTTGTGTGTGTGTGTCTGCGTCCGTGTGCCTGCTTGCCTGTGTTTGTGTGTACCGATGGAGCAGATTTTGGGGGGGGGGGGGGGGCTCTATTTCTTCGCGCGCAGATTTTTCCCTTAGCAACAACTGACATTGATTCAACTTCGGATGTATATTAAGTAGCCTAAACTCATCTCGATTCGAGGTTTTCGTGGTACTTAATTTTATTACGACTGGCTATGACAATTGAGTATTCTCATTAACAGTTAGTTGCGGTTCCGTCGGCAACAGAAACGCACGACTGAAGTTACAACGGTAAAATTATATTTTATTTTTTTATAAAATAGGAGTGATATTAGAAATTTACTTTAAAATTCATGTGAATGAATGCCGAATGATTTGATGAACAATTGCTCGACAAATAGTTCCACACTCATTTTCATCCATATCTCCATACGTGCAGACGGCGTCGAGTGCACAAACTGTAGCTATTCGGTGATGGACCCGTACTATAAGTTTGACAATCTCTAACAACAGACTGGAGGCTAAGGCACGAAGCTGTCGAATGAGGTTTCTAAAGTAAGTACTCAAACACGTGAGTATGCATTCTGATGTTTTACATGTTCCGTAAAAAGCTGACATACTCAATCACCTCGGGACCTACGTTGTGAGCAAAAAATATGTCAGGTAGAAAATGTGCCAAGGGTAGGACTTTTAAAGTAAAACTAAAACAAATCTGTACTTAAGAAGAAAACAAGCAATTAAATATTCTTTTTTGCCCTCTTTCAGATTGATGCGCCAAGTAGCTACAACAGCGCTTTCAAAGAGCACTGGAGCACCTCCCCTCCCATCCACCCCTTCTCCCGTCACGTTCTGTGACGGGAGAAGAGAGTGTGCCATGGCATATTATCCAGGGATCACAACATTCCCGCGCGTGACACGTGACACGAGCGCGTGTCACGCGCAAGTGGCTGAAACCTCTGCGTATGACGTCACACCGAGTGGTTCGTTTTTCGGTTTTTTCTCACGTGTATTGGTGGCGTGCGCGAACTACAGAGGGCGCTTCTCTAGCTGTCATCAGCATCATCGTTTTGGGACATCACGGGTAGGACGGTGTGGGACAGACCGCGCACATATTGGATCCCTCGGCTGATCAGATCGCTTCATGCGCTGTTTGGGTGGTGCGCGGCAAGGCCTGTTTCACGCGTTGCGTTTATGTGGCGAAGTGATATTTGTTGTAGGACATTTTACCGAAGTTTGAAACCGCACGTGGCACGGGTAGTCGTGTCAACAAACGCTTTTCGGCGCTGAGGTGTCGAAGCGCTCGGATCGTGGTGTGCTGTTCTCTACCCCAGTACAAAGAGCTGGACGATGAAAATAGAATATGCAGCACTTTACCCCCTACAACATCTACCACGGCGAATAGGGTGTATTTCTTATTATGATTCGGACAAAACGAAACTAAGAAAAGATTGTATCATCAAATAGAAAACAGGAAAGCGAAATTTGAGAACCTCACGCGTGTGTAGTAAACACTTCAGGTACAAGCGACTACCTGTATCCCGTTGATTCCAATGTGTTCTGTGAGTGCTGGTCTCTCGTCAGTTCCCAGTCGATTCCTTTTTTGAATTTTGAAAACCAGTAAACGGACATTTCCTCAAAATAACTGGCAGGAAGAAGCGGTGCTTGGCTTCCGGAGTCGTTTCAACTAAATCCCTGCTTCTTCACCCGGTCGACGCGAAACGTGCGGGACCCCCTAGCGATCGAAGTCTTGAATCTAGTAAGTCGGTGACACTTCAGCGTCCCGAAAAATGAGGAATACACCTGCTATGAATTACTACCGTTTGTATGTTTAATTTTTGCGGACCCAAATGAGCATAATACGTGATGCACTTCTCAGCGAGCGATTTTAAATTTGGGTGACAATTCTTAGTAAAAATAGGATAAAACAAATTAATCAATCGCCTGAATTTTCCGGCCCCTGACCGATAATTTAGAAATTCATGAAAATTTCTGCTTTTCTTTCGAGCAGAAGTCGTAATGTGACAATCTTCTTTACCACGTATTAGATTCGGGAAGAGCTAAGCGTCAGTTGCAGACGAGCATCTGCTCAGCAGCAACTGTCGAGTCACACATGCATAGAAGCGTCGGCATCGGCAAGCTTAATGCAGCTAAACAAGTGTGCGGCGTTTTGCAACACAACTGTGCGCCGTGCTCAGTTAAAAAAACAGCACGTCCTTTTCTCTGGTGAATACAAAACATTTTTCTGCAGCAGCCTCCACAAATCCGAAAGAGAAAAAAAAACACAATACAAAGGGAGGCTGTGAATAGCCCTGACGCACTCCGCGCAAGCTATTAAGCGCGAGACACATGCGCGAAAAATCCATCCGATCCGACGTCCGATCCGACAGTACGACTGCCTGATCCGAAAAATTTGGTGGCTTCAGGCGTCGGATCGGCGATCCGACGTGCGTCCAACGCGCCAGATAGTTTCGCACGGCGGACGGATTGTCGGATGCGTCCAGCCAATGAGAGCACAGCTAGCGCGAACGTCATGATGACGTGTACCGTGTCTGGCGGGACGGGCGACAGGAAGCCGGACGCGTGGATCCCGTTGACTCATTCGAAAAAGATGGCCCCGGCAAAGAATGCACGCGCTAGCGAGAACGAGCTCCTAACTTCGCTCGTGCGAGCTAGACCGTCAATCTGGGACCAGAGATCTATGAACGCGGACCGCCGCTGGAGTGCTTGGATCTCCTGGGCGGAGCCGAACGGATTGTCGTGTCGCATGCAAGGTCGGAAGCGTGTGTCTCAAACTGTCGCGTACGGCTATTCGGAGCGGCGTTCGGAATGTCGGATCGGACGTCGGATCGGACGATTCTGCCGTCTATGTGTCTCGCGCTTTATGCGAAGTTCGTGGCTTTTTTAACATTTTAAATTTTTTTAATGCAAGAAAGCATTTTCGAGGTCTTGTCATTCATAAGAAAGACCACTCACAAAAACGGTATACGTGTTTTTTTAATAAATAAACCGTTTTTAATTGGCGTAAGTGCGAACTAACATAGCTACTCCGTGCTTTGGCAGAGCGCGGCGTCTGTTCGCACCTATACTAGCTGCGTCATAGGAGGGCCCCCGTCAGGTGGCGCCGCCAAGACATCTCGTCGCCAATAGACACGTTCAAGTCAAATGCTTGTGATACTCAAATTCGCAGGAGAAAAATATACGAAAATTCACCTCTAACTCGTTTTTGTTTTGTTTTTACAGGGAAGCCCCGCCGAAATGTTGATGATCGTCGATTTTCCTCAAAATTGGCCAGATCAATAGACACGGCCGAACCAGTGAACCAAATTACTGATAAAATATATATATATATATATAAATATATTTATTATTAAATTATTTGGTCCTCACCGTTACATTTTTTTTTCTAAGCTGAAAGGTTATTTTGGCAGCGCTGAACGCGTGGTCGACAGACGTAGTCATTTGGCAGCGCAGCACTGTTACAAGAAGTTTGATCGTAAGAAATGGGAAGCCTACTTTACTCGAACAAAACAAATACGCGACATACTGTGTCGACTTGCAAGTTCTTACAACACATGACGCCGCGAAGCTGGGAAAATTTTAACGAAACCTTGCCTTCACTTTCACTCACTCGCCATTTTCTCGCTAATTATTCCCAATACATAAACAATAAATAGCGTAAGAAAAACAGTACATCCCGCGTGTTCCAGAGATGTAAGTAGTTAGTTCGGATAGCTCGGTGAACAGCTTTGAAGCGTTGTTGAACAGTCTGAACAGCTTTGAAGCGTTGTTGAACAGTCAGCATATATAAATACGCGGATTGCAAGAAGAGCCGACTCAACAAAGGGGCTTCGATCCGGGAGTTTTCGGAGCCCTCCTATTTAAGCAAATTGGACGTCGGACGAGTACTTAATCGGCCCCCTGCTATTTCCTGCTCTTCCGCAGTGTGTCCTTCCTCCGTGTCGGATTGCGGGCAATTGTTTTCTCTATACTCCGCTTCAGTCTTTAGATGGACCGCAGTGGAGGCTAGGAGCCATCGGAGCCAATCCAAGGCTGTGTTGGTGTCACGTGACCCTCAGGAGTGATGCCGCGACGCACGGGGCGCCTAGTCACGTGGTACGTTGACAATGTTGGATTGGCTGGGATGGCTGGTCTGCTACGGTCTGTCGGTGAAACGGAACGTGGACCTCGGCGACCGGGGCTGTATTGTTAGTTGGCCTGCAACTCGCGAGTCGATTAGACATGGGACTTTGTGGGGACAAAGAATCTTTTCGCTGTGCGTGTGCCGACATCGATTGACCCGTAGACGGGCCTTTATACGGGAGGGCGTTCATAAAGGTCGTATTATTGTCACGAAGGAAGAGAGATGCAGCGATGAAACTCGGACAGCAGTTCAGTCTTTCTCTAAGTCTACGTAATCGACATCCAAAATCACGCACTTTTTTGGCAGCGATGGACAACCTACCTGAGGATATTAGTTAAGAACGCTTCGCTTGTGAGTTTTCAGATATCGCTCCACTTGAGCAATCACCTGCTCGTCGTCCCTGAAATGCTTTCAAGCTTGTTTGTCCACACTGGAAGCGTGTGCGCCAGTTAACCGCAGTGTCATACACTGGGGCGTTGTCCCCGAAAACCGCCACCAGCTTGGAATGACTCTCCTCGGCATTGCTTCCCTTCAGATGAGAAAACTGCGAAGACTGCTAACATGTAGGAATGAAAAAGCATTCGTATACGTTGTAGCGTATTCCTACAGGCTGCGCGCCGCGCGGAGCTCGGCCGTGCAGCCTCTCCGGAATCTGCCCGGGCGGGCTCTGCTGGTTGCTGTTTTGCATCGTTGCACTTTTAAGGCGTTGTGCAACGATTTTATTGTTGAAAGAATTTGCAGTTTGTATTTTTTTATATTGTTTATTCAAGCACAAGTGACCAAAAACGCGTCACCTTGACCCGAAAAAATCGAGGTACACCTAAGCATTTCTTATGAGTTGTGAATGCGAAAGCATGCAAGCCGCTCGACCGCTCCCTTTGTCGTCTGCTGCGTACTTTTCGTCGCCGGTCAGCGCGCGTGCCCCCTGGGGACCATGGACTCTCCGTGTTAACGGCGCACTGATGGACACGCAGCGTCATGGGGTGAGCGATCGTGGAAACTGACGAGCGCAGCGGCCAATGGGAGCCCCGTCGAGGCGCACCAGCCAATGGAACCGAAGGAAACTATCTGCCGTCTTCGCGCTTCAGACTGATGACGTCAGCTCGCTCCATGAGACAGTCAATGCTTTCGCATTAAAACCGTAATCCCGCTGCGTAATCGCAAAGAAAAAACGAATTATTTGCCGATCTACAGCCGCGTGTGTCGGTTACGGGAACTACGATGACAGCGTCTCTGGAGGATACACGGAAGTGAAAGAAGCCTGCTTCCCTCCGCTGCTACGCTCGCCGTCAGCCCCGTGGCGAACCGTCTTTTTGGTCGATCGCTCGCCGTGACCTTCGACGATGCTAATCCCTTTAAAAGTCGACAAGCGCGGAGGAGGCGGCTGGGGTCTCTCAGAGAGAACCCAAGGGGAAACCACGTGATCCCCCAGAGTACGTAGCTCGAAAGGCGACGTGGTGAGTTGAGAGGCCCTTTGACCTTCCATTTGTTTCATTTTTTTAATGAAAACTAGCGCTCGGAAGAAAATACGGTTTTCTGTTCTTCGTTCCATAGGTGACATAGATTAATTTCCGCAGCTAATTGGCCAAAGTCTGAAAATTGTTGCCCCCTTAAGCTGAGACTGCATCCAGAGCTATTGGCGCGAGCTAACCCGCGCTCCTGGCTTTAAGACGTGCATTTCTAGTGCGAGTGCTCGTTCTGTGGAAGAATGTTTCGAAGCCGTGATCTTGTGTTCTCGTGCTCGTTGCGTTAATCCCTGGCAGCCGTAGCTGAGCGCGTACTGATAACAAGCTTCCACGTTTTTTCTTTCTTTTTTTTTTTTTTTTGCAACGCGCATTTTACATCACCATGAGTGCCGGTCTTAGCAGCCTATTAATGTCCGCTCGTTCTGAGCTTGCGCTTTAAGCATCGCCCTCAAATATGTCGTCCGGAGAATACCTATGGAGGTTCGAGCCTGCAAACGTTTATGCAAGGAACATACTTTTCCGAGAACGAAAGAATGCTTTGCCTTGGTTAAGACAAAGCGTCAGAAATCACAGCCCCAAAAAGTGGCTTCCCGTGTCAGCACGTTTCCCGCGCCGCATTTAGTTAGTTGACTTTTTTTTTGCCTCTACTTTGAAACCCATGCGTGAGAGAACGTATAGGAAATATTGACATCGACGAAATAGCATTGCAGAAAAAAAAACCGCTTGCCAGTGCAAAAATTTGGAGGCATTGCGAGAGAAGCCGAGGCCGTCGATATGGAGACTCACCCGTAAAAAAAAGCTATACACACCACACCGGCAGATGTCATTTCCCGATAAAATGGGAGAGTGCAGCAGCAGCGCTTTCGGAGTCACGACCTGCCAAGAAAAGGTCCCCGGAGAGCGCAGAGACCACACTCCGTTTCATCTCACGATGGAGCGGAGCGGACGCTACGAGTCATTCCGGCCAATCCAACGCTGCCGACCTGTCACGTGACCGCACCCCGCGCCCCTTCCGCTGCTCACGTGACACGAGCACGACGTTTGGATCGGCATAGGTGATTCGTAGTAGTGTGCCGAAATTTCAGAGTGTTTCCAACCTTTCTATCCGGGAGGAGGAAAGAGTCGTCAACAAGCGTATCCAAATTTCCCTCAGCTTCTCCAATCCGTGCTCTCCTCGTCGCCATTCGGCGAATCATGCATGCGCACACGGGCGCCCAGTCTGCGCCGGAAATGTCCTGTTGCTCCCTGTCTTCAATCTAGGCTCTGTAGCCCGCAACGTTGTCCGCGCTCCATTGTAGTAGGGTGGAACGGGCTATTCAGGAAGGGGGGGACATTCATCTTTCGATTGGTTGCAAATCGAGCCTCGCGGGTGAAAGAACTCTTTGTCGGGAGTGTACTGGCCTCTCTTGGAGAGTGATGCCCTTTGTTCCCACCAGGGAAAACTGCTTCGTACGTCCCCTGTTACGCTATGCTGCTTTTTGTCTCGCGTGGGTGGTTTGGGTGCAAGCCGTAAAGACGTGTGGCTTCCGCAGAGGCGGCTATGAATCGCGCGCTTTCTCCGAAAAAAAATTAATTGTGTTGCGCCTATTTTCATCGGGGGTTTTGGGCACTTATTTTCGCGGCTTCTTCTTTGGACCGCCAGGCGCTGCGAATAGCTTTTTCGCCCAAGAAGGCTGGCGAACGAACCTGCCGCCGGAGCTTTTCCGTTTTAGCCAATAGGGTGCCGTCGATACCGCTGGAGTCGCCAGTACCTTCTTGTACCTGAACGCTTCCAGTGTTCGCGTGTATGGGACCGCGCGATACCGCCTGTTCGTATCGGTGTGTGTCCACGTGTTGTGCTAGGGAAGGAATGATCACTCGGTCGAATCGAGACTGCGTGCTTCGAGACGTGAATCCAAATAATACTGAACCGACAGCCGATGATATACGGCAGTAACGTAGCTTGGTGGCCGGCTAGATTCACTTAAGTGTGATCTCCTTCGGGCTGCGCACTTACCTTCGTTTCTACGTAGAGTGCATAGTGTATACGTATATGCAAAACAGTGTTGCGGGAGCTGTTTTTTTGTCTTGGACACGGGTGATAGGCAACATCTGTGAATTTGTGTGTGTATTATAAAGCTAGCAATACGCAACTGGAACGCATGGC
>JAZHYW010068525.1:0-57889 GCA_037355805.1 Ixodes ricinus
GTAAGCGGGACAAAAAAATAATGAGAAAGATTTCAACCTGCAATATGCGAGAAAATATAGACGAGGCAAAACAAGAATCTGTGACAATCGGGATACCAAGGGCACCGCACCCGGCCTTGGAGGGGGGGGGGGGGGGGGGCTTGGTCCCCTCCCCTCCACACTCAAAAAACAAGTTGGTACGCCACTGAAGATAGTGGTGTCTGCCAAGACAAGGGTAGAGAGAAAGCACTGCCAAAGCTAGCGCACGAGCAAAGATGGTGTCAGCCAAGCTTCAGCGCTCGCGCGCCCCAGGCTTGGCAGGCTTTCTTTCACTCCAGTCTCAGCTAAGACGCTCTTCTCTATGGACGAAGGTTTTTCGTTCTCTTTCGTTTCTCAATCACGTGGGCTTCATGGTACCTGGTGAACGGGACGGGAGCAAAATAATGAGAAAGATTTCAACCTGCAATATGCGAGAAAATATAGACGAGGCAAAACAAGAATCTGTGATACACCGGGATACCAAGGGCACCGCACCCCGGCCTTGGAGGGGGGGGTTGGTTTGTCCCCTCCCCCTCCACACTCAAAAACAAGTTGGTGACGCCACTGAAGTAGTGGTGTCAGCTAAGACAGGGGTAGAAAGCACTGCCAAAGCCGTGCACGAGTAAAGATGGTGTCAGTCAAGTTTCAGCGCTCGCGCGCCCCAGGCTTGGCAGGCTTTCTTTCACCCAGTCTCAGCTAAGACGCTCTTTCTATGGACGGTTTTTCGTTCTCTTTCGTTCTCAATCGTGGGCTTCATTACCTAGTAAGCGGGACAAAAAAATAATGAGAGAAAGATTTCAACCTGCAATATGCGAGAAAATATAGACAGAGGCAAAACAAGAATCTGTGACAATCGGGATACTGAGGGCACCGCACCCCGGCCTTGGAGGGGGGGGTTGGTTTGTCCCCTCCCCCTCCACACTCAAAAACAAGTTGGTACGCCGCAGAGATAGTGGTGTAGCTAAGATAGAGTGAAAAGAACAGGCTGCTAAAGCTAGCGCACGAGTAAAGATGGTGTCAGTCAAGTTTCAGCGCTCGCGCGCCCAGGCTGCAGGCTTTCTCACCCAGTCTCACTAAGACGCTCTTTCTATGGACGGTTTTCGTTCTCTTTCGTTCTTCAATCACGTGGGCTTCGTACCTCGGTAAGCGGGACAAAAAAATAATGAGAAAGATTTCAACCTGCAATATGCGAGAAAATATAGACGAGGCAAAACAAGAATCTCGTGACAATCGGGATACCAAGGGCACCGCACCCCGGCCTGGAGGGGGGGGGGGGTTGGCCCCTCTCCCCTCCACACTCGAAACAAGTTGGTACGCCACTGAAATAGTGGTGTCAGCTAAGACAAGGGTGAAAGAAGCACTGCAAAGCTAGCGCTTTGAGTAAAGATGGTGTCAGTCAAGTTTCAGCGCTCGCGCGCCCCAGGCTTGGCAGGCTTTCTTTCACCCAGTCTCAGCTAAGACGCTCTTTCTATGGACGGTTTTCGTTCTCTCTTCGTTCTCAATCACGTGGGCTTCGTACCTGGGTAGCCAGGACAAAAAAATGATGAAAGATTTTCAACGGCAATGTGCGAGAAAAATATAGACGAGGCAAAACAAGAATCTGTGACACGCGACTAATCAAGGACGAGCCGCACCCCCCGGCCTTGGAGGGGGGGGGGGGGGGTTGGTTTGTCCCCTCCCCCCTCCACACTCAAAAACAAGTTGGTACGCCACTGAAGATAGTGGTGTCAGCTGCTGACAGGGTGAAAAAGCACTGCAAAGCTAGCGCACGAGTAAAGATGGTGTCAGTCAAGTTTCAGCGCTCGCGCGCCCCAGGGCTGGCAGGCTTTCTTTCACCCAGTCTCAGCTAAGACGCTCTTTCTATGGACGGTTTTCGTTCTCTTTCGTCTCTCAATCACGTGGGCTTCGTGCCTGGTAGCAGGGACAAAAAAAATGAGAAAGATTTCAACCTGCAATATGCGAGAAGAAATATAGACAAGGCAAAACAAGAATCTGTGACAATCGGAATACCAAGGGCACCGGCACTCGGAGGGGGGGGGGGGGTTGGTTGTCCCCTCCCCCTCCACACTCAAAAACAAGTTGTAATTCGCCACTGAAGATAGTGGTGTCAGCTAAGACAGGGTGAAAGAAAGCACTGCCAAAGCTAGCAGCACAGCGAGTAAAAGATGGTGTCAGTCAAGTTTACGCTCGCGCGCCCCGCAGGCGGCCGAGCTTTCTTTCACCAGTCTCAGCTAAGACGCTCTTTCTATGGACGGTTTTCGTTCTCTTCCGTTCTCAATCACGTGGGCTTCGTACCTGGTAAGCGGGACAAAAATAATGAGAAGAAGATTTCAACCTGCAATATGCGAGAAAATATAGACGAGGCAAAACAAGAATCTCGAGACAATCGGGATACCGAGGCGCCGCACCCCGGCCTTGGAGGGGGGGGGGGGGTTGGTTTGTCCCCTCCCCCCCTCCACACTCAAAAACAAGTTGGTTTTCGCCGTCAAGAAGATAAGTAGGTGTCAGCTAAGACAGGGCGAAAAAGAAAGCACTGCCAAAGCTAGCGCACGAGCAAAGATGGTGTCAGTCAAGCTCTCAGCGCTCGCGCGCCCCAGGCTTGGCAGGCTTTCTTTCACCCGGTCTCAGCTAAGACGCTCTTTCTATGGACGGTTTTCGTTCTCTTTCGTTCTCAATCACGTGGGCTTCGTACCTGAGTAAGCGGGACAAAAAAATAATGAGAAAGATTTCAACCTGCAATATGCGAGAAAATATAGACGAGGCAAAACAAGAATTGTGACAATCGGGATACCAGGGCACCATACCCCGGCCTTGGAGGGGGGGGGGGGGGTTGGTTGTCCCCTCCCCCTCCACCTCAAAAACAAGTTGGTACGCCACTGAAGATAGTGGTGTCAGCTAAGACAGAGGTGAAAAAGCACTGCCGTAGCCGCACGAGTAAGATGGTGTCAGTCAGGGTTCAGCGCTCACTTGCGCCCCAGGCTTGAGCTTTCTTTCACCAGTCTCAGCTAAGACGCTCTTTCTATGGACAGTTTTCGTTCTCTTTCGTTCTCTCAATCATGCGACTGTACCTGGTAAGCGGGACAAAAAAATAATGAGAAAGATTTCCAGCCTGCAATATGCGAAGAAAATATAGACGGGCAAAACAAGAATCTGTGACAATCACGCTTTTTTTGTGAAAACCTTTTATCGGCGTGGAGAGACTCAAAGCGATATTTTAACTTCTGGGAACGTCGAGAACCTTTCTCTGGCCGGATTTTTTGGTCGAACTTTCGGGGTTTGACTCATTCGAACCTGCCTCGACAGAACCTTCAGGCACTTTAACCGGATCTCGGACCGGATGTGATGGATGTTAATTGCTATACCCTTTGTAACGGGCGGTAGCTTGCGCCACCTAGCCTAAGTCTAAAAAGACAAGAAACGTGATTCATTTTCTCCCTAACTATCGCCAGGTGCAGTGTGGGATATCACCAGGCTGACCTTCTGGGGGGATCGGGCAAAGGAAACTGCAAACATCACCCCCTGCTCTTCCCCCGCGGGGGAGCCGCTAATTTTCCTCTGGCCGTAACCTTTTCGGCGTTTTAACACCGGACCTACTGGGAGACCGGGGTGGAGACTTTGGACCGGAGCCACGCGGAAGGGAGCCCGGCGCTGCTCTGTCCCGCCTGTCCCCAGCTGTGCTAGTTAATTGTACATCATTTAATTTTCCCTAGATAATTTCACCAATCTTTTCATCATCTCTTTGTCACTGTAATCCTTTACAGTGACAAATTCTTTAAAAACGGTTAGGCTTTGTGGACAGTGTGCTCATACCTTGATACAGGAAGGTCTAGGTTTGGAGAATTTTTTTATGCAAAAGGTTATATTAATTTTATGAGCAGTAGCAAATTGAAAGAAACTAATTCTAATCGCTGAAGTGAATAACTTAATGTTTTGTGCTGTGTTAACTAATATACCCAATCAGTGCTGCGTTAATTCTCCGCTTAGCCATCACAATCGGAAGCCAACTGGCCGGCCTGTCGCGCATGCGCAGAGCAGTCGAACCTGAGTCGAACCTTTGTCGGACTTTTCACAATGAGTTCGAAAAAGCTCAAACCTGGTCGAACTCGAACCTCGACCGGTTCGCGACACCCCTAGTTTTAACGCATACTATTAAGGTCCGTTCACACTCTTGCAACCGAGTTCGACCGAGAGAGACCAAACCGGTTTTTAAGCCTCTTGCGATCTTTAGACCAGCTCCACTGCAGCCGAGCTGGTCCTAAAGATCGCCAAGAGGCTTAAAAACCGGTTTGTCTATCTCGGTCGAACTCGGTCGCAGAGTGTGAACGGAGCCTTTAGTGACGACATTCAAAATGGCTGCGCCTTCGTGGAAAAGGTGTATAATATGAGACAAGCCCCGCCTTCAGAGCGAGCTCGCTGGCTTCCGCACTGCTTAATTTGCTTGCGCGTTCCTGTGCGTTCACACTTGTGTTAGCAAGGGCAGAAAGCTCGCGCTGAAGGCGGAGATTCTAGTGTCAGCTTATAGGTCAACAGAGTATAGCAAACCACGTCCAGGTTTCTGCGCACGTGCAATGCCCACAGCTTGTGGGCCAACTCTAACTTGTTTGTGAGCAACGTGTTGGTCTATGCACATATGGGGTGCGCAGCCGGTGACGTGTGCAAGAGCGCGTGCGCCATCCCCCGGATGCGGAACCACTGCGGCCTCCGGATGCGGCCGGGCTCCCCGTGCGACGCCATGCGGGGCTACTGCGACGTGTTCCGAGTGTGCCGCTCCATCGACCCGGACGGGCCCCTCACCCGGCTCCAGCGCTTCTTCTTACGGCGGCAAGCCATCAGCACCACCATCGACTACATCGCGGTACGTACGCCCGCCATCCACAACCACGCGGAGACAGTTTATTTATTTATTTAATATCAATACCACCAGTTTCCGTTTTCAACTATAGAAGGGAGTTACAAAGGTTCGAAGATCGTTACGTTAGCTTGTGGTGCCGTTTAAGAACAAACAGTAAAAGAGCAACTCACTACCAAATTATAGAGTAAACATAATATACGATATGCGAAATGTAGAGCGCCATCGAGTAGCGCGCCAAGAACTACATCCGCCATCTTGGTATCCGCGAGAAAACGAAACCAGTGATCTGTACGGCAAAGGCTCGATGTAAAACAAGCGACCGCGCTTCGTGCGAAGGTGCGATGCCAACGCGTTGCTGCGTTCTGCTGCGGATGGCAATAAACTTCAATTCGTGCCTGGCGTGAACGCAAACACTTTGTTCTTTTTATGTGTTACTTTAGACGCAGCTCTTGGAAAAAAAATCAGTGACAACACGAAAAATAAAGCATGCCGAAGTGTTATCTCACGCGTGAAACCGCTTTCCGAAATTATGATGCCATCGCGTTGGCTCGTATAGCGGTTAGGCTTTGCCTTACCAATGGCGGTATTGAACTTGTATTTATCGGGCGCCGCCACTTTGCCCGCCAGATAACGGGCGAAGATCGCTGAATCTGTAGTTTTTCTCTGATCACTTTCAGTTCGATGGTGACAGAAGAACCTGCAGTGAGAACAAAGCTCCAAACCCACGCAGACGCCTCGAGGAAATTCTTTATACCAAAGGCTGCTAAAGCCGATTGTGTGCCGCCCACGAGATTTGCTGGGAATCTTGAGTTGGAAATTGAACGCTTAGCGCAGCTCTTGTGTTCCACTGCCCACGTCATCGTAACTAACCCCCGAAAGTACAGGACTCGCAAAGAATTCGCTCAGGAGCATCTTCAACGTCTTCGCTCTCTAGTCACGTGAGAGCCGCCATTGGTATGGCACAGATGCCGTTCCACAGATGATGATAGTGATCAAAGTGGCCAGACTGAATTTCGGAAAGGTCTATTGACTGGGAGCCACCTGAGAAGCTTGCATCCATTGCAAAAGAGTGCGCGAGAAATTACGATACGCAGACTACGAAGAGCACTGATCTTGCATATGGTTCTCGTTGCGATAGCATGCTACTTGATATTGGTGAAGTAAAAGTACATGGTAGTTAGTTTCATAAACATTCATGCGATATTTCGCAAACATGTTAACTGTTTGAAGAAGGCGGAGGCGCGCAGGCAACACTGACACAAAGTCGTTTCAACAGTGATCCCAAACATCTCCATTTCTTAAAATTGGCGTCAACTTTTCTTGGCAATGCAGTGGAGAGGAGGAGAGCCCGCAGCTTTATCTAGCGCAGCTAAATGGGAGAGGAACGCGTGCCTGTACGCTTCCACCGCATTGCCAAGAAAAGTTGTCGTCGGAGTTTAGTACCCACTGGTTCTGACCCCGGGTCCTCTTCGCCATATTGCTTCCGCACGGTATTTAATCCCTTCAGTAGTCTTCAGTAGTAGCAAGCAGGCGAAGCCACCACGAGGGCTCGACAAGCAGACAGAAAAACCCGCCTCCGCATGACGCGTCTTGGCGCACTGATACGTACACTAGAGCCAATATACCTATAGTCGGTGACAGGTGAAGAACGAAGTGGAAGCTCCTCCCACCCTTTCCCATCAGCGGAGCAAACGGCGGAGAGGACGTCGCCTCCCCTCCAGCGTTCGCACTGCTAAAGTGGAAAGAGGTGGGAGGAGCTTCCACTTCGTTCTTGCAGGCTTGTGATTGGACCCGGTGGCCTGTACCATTGGGCTTAATTCCATCGTAGGGTGAGACGGAGTATATTGAAAAAGGGCCCTAACCTCTTCACACAATTTTACTAATATTGTTTCTAATTTTTTTTTTTCTGGTGCACGTTTTTCTTTACGCGAAAACACCTCAATTTGTACGCGGTCTAGACCAAGGCTATGCAGCAAGCAAAAACCTGACCGTTTTAATAATCTACGCTACAAACCATGATTGAAGATGCGTATGGTTAACAGTGAACAATAAAAGCAGAAAACACCACAAAGTAAACATTTGAATGTCAAATATTAAAAAGAAATTCTTTGGACAGTCAAAAACAATATCATTGCTTAGCAGCTGATTTCACAACTAAACAGGAGAGTTTGTTGATAAAATACTCTTGAATATTTAAAGTGCGGTTATGTTGAATAGAAAACACGACAGACAACGGATGGCGTTTCTGTTTGCTATAATCTCACAGAGACAGAATTTTGCTGTATATTTTGCCAAACGCCACGTTCTATTATATCACTTACTTAGGTTTATCGCAGTGTTGCAAAAACTTCGACGTCGGCGGCGGCAAAAGTTACGCTACGTACGTACGTCAACTTCATTTCACGGTCCCCCCTTTTTTTTTTTTTCTTGTATGGTCATGGGGGAAAAAAAAGGGGGGGGGTGATAGTTTTGGGAACGTCAGTGCAGTTATTCCGGCAGGGTTGAAGAAATCTTCATCAACCAGCGCGAAATCCGTCAACTGTGCTTGAGGCGGATGCTATTTAAATCAATTTAAGCTCTTTGCAACGCCTGAAATTGTTTATCCCTAGACACAGTTTCCTTTACAAGAATTTGGAGATTTCCACCAAATAAATCTTTCGCCAGTAACACCTAAAAAAAGGGGAAAAAACTAATCTGGAGTTGCATGTATCGGCGTGGAGCAGTCTACCGCTAAACAGTACGACTTCATGTGTCTTCGCATCAAAAAAATAATTGGAAAGTGTCCTCTAGGGATGAAAGACATGACGGCGCTGGCTTCCGCAGTGCTTTGGTTGCGATGTGCCTGCGCATTCACACTTGTATTAGCAAGGGCAGAAAGCTCGCGCTGAAGGCGGAGCTTCCTGTCTCAGCTTTGGGGTGAACGGAGTATATAGTCTTTTGTCCACGTTGGGTGATCGGAAATCAGAAAACAATAAAGTTGCTGAATCACATCCCTGCCATGGAAATGCTGAGAAACCGATACTCAAGAAACTCTACGCTACCAAGGTGGCCGCGCCCGCAGTGATGTCAGACCACCAAGCAGTTTCGCATATCGTCTATTGGACTGCGCAGATAAATATACATATATAAAGCATAATGCAACATAATACAACGTATCCAAATTTAACATAAACAATAAAAAATTACAATGGCCACTATTGTTAGTTCATTCATTTATACATATATACGCTTATTTTTAGGTGTCCTAATACCTTCGTACTTTTTTGTTTGTGCTTATTTTTGTCGTTTTGCGTGTGCGTAGACAGACCGCGTCCATCTGCGTGCCGTTCGGAACGACTCTGCGGGCCGAATCTAGCCCGCATGCCGGGGTTTGGAGACCCCTTCTCGATCCAATCAAGGCTCGAGTGAGGCAGGCATGCTGCACTGGTTTGCCTGCCACTGACTCTACAAAAACAACCTCTGCGGCGTTGCAAAGTTCGGTGTAAACGAATTGTAATACATTTTACGATTTTAGATATTAAATTGAACAATTTGGCTACTTACTGCACATACTTTTGGTCAAGAGTAACGAATTGCAATGACAAACACTTTCGTCAGAAATAGTGAATTCTAGTTAAATTTATTCAAATATAACTGGCACCTTAATTTCCGTCGAAGTAAATAATTAAAATCGACCACGAAAATGTACTTCAATTGAATGAGTAATCAAGTTCGGCTCATTATACCAGCTATCAATGTACGATGGCGATTAAAAATATACGCGCAAACGTTTCCTTCGACAAACGTTCTGAAACCCAAGCGTGTCAGAATATTGCGTAGAGAGAGCCTTGACCGTTTTGAAAATGATTTGCCACGTCATCGACTTTCACTCGTGTGTCCGACAGAGTCAGTTCACGTGCACGCTCAATGCTGCAGCATCAATCGTGGACGGCTCCTTCATGGCTGACACTTGTGCATCCTTCCTTAAACCTATGCGCCCAGTCAAACACACTTCTTGCGACAAAACACCTCTCGTACTGGGCACAAAATATCGACACCAGACACAGCTGCAGACCACAAAAAAAAAAACACTATTCACGGCAAGCTACTTTACTTATGTGCAAAATCACAATCACAAGTAGGGCAGCCGTTGTTTATAACGATCCAATTGAACTGACATAGCACGTTCAAACCTGCACATCAGTGACTGGAGAGCAAACAAAAGTTTTTAACCGGAGTGCGACTAATTTCTTAACCACCATTCTCGCGCATAAACCAGAGTTTAGAAAATGGCATTGAGACAATGTTTTGAGGCGGACATGAGCAGTACATGCCACAAAGTGTGCTTTCTCTGGCAGGACCATCCGTTCTGGTCGGCATTTGCGCTGCTGGGATCCGCATGGTTTATGGTGCTTGTCTTCCGTTGTTTCGCCGTGCACACTCCGAGCAGTAATCCTCACAAAAAGCCCCCTTACAAACTCATGGGATACCATCAAACATCCGCTGAATGTCTGCGTAAGTATACCGCCCATGCGTAATGTCACGTACTACAATCTACAATATTATTTCTTTGTCTCTCCTTTCAGAAAGACTGAATTGGGAGAACACCAGCAGGCTCTCCGTGGGTTTCAGTAGACTCTAAGAAATCGAGAGCGTGGCTTTCCCGAAAAGCACTTGGAAGAACTATTATGTCGAAGCCTCGAAAGCAGTTCAGATACGGCACTGAGCACTGTGAAACGCGTCGTGCTCAGTGCGTGCTTTCTGAGCTCTAAACATATTCTCAGCCTCGTCATCCTCCGAGATCTTCCTCCTAGATTGTAGCGATTGTTTTTCGCAAGTGCTTTGCGGAAACGCCCACGCTGCCAGCTTTAGAGTGTACTGCATATGACAATAAAGTTGCAAGACAAGATATATACCAGTAGCAATAAATCGAAGGCCGCCTGATGATGGCCACCCAGCACCACGTTTTATAGTTATAGTCATAAGATGGGCACCGTTCTTACTTCGCCTGTGACACGAACTTGAAGTTTTCTCCCGGAATAAAGTTACCATATTCCAGGACGAACCTATCTCCTTTCCAAGCTAGTCTACTCTACATTGTAGAATAAACTGCAGACTGTTATATGAGGGCTATCGACTTGCAAATAAATCCGAAGAAATTGATTGCCACTTGCCGGGTAAGATACTCATAAAACCGTGGTAGTTCCTGTCTTGCATGTGACCTGCAGGTAGCATTTAGGCTGTAACTAGCAAGCTAGCAAAAGTAAAAACAAAACTCGCCCCTTTGCCGTACTAGCGTGGTAAAGGCAGTGGTATAATACGATGTGTTAGTGTGGAGAACCCGTGTACACATGCGGAGACTGCCTGGAGCGAAGCGGCCGTGTTGCGCAAGGTATGCGTGAGCACTCCGTGGATGTCTTACTTGTGGGTGCAATCTTCTGTGGTTCCGGTGTAAATGCGACTTTCTCAAAAGATGTTGGAGTGTGAGATGCTGTAGACGGAGCGTGCGCAAAACAGAACAATTAGAACGCTGTAGCGCCAAGCAGAACCTTTGCGCCAGCGGGCGGCAAAGGATAACCAAACTCCGAAACTCTACCTCAACCCGTTCGCGGCAAAAAAAAAATATCTTTTTTTTCTAATACGTCAGCGTTAGTGCTTTAATAGGCTAATACATGCGCTGACCTGGGACTGGTCTGGAGCACACGTCATGGACTTCCGAGATTTTCTCGCACTGGCTGCGTTCTCATGGCCATTACGATTCACGTCTGAGGAGCACCCCTGCCCGTTTCGACCTGTATGAGCATCGTACCGTCGTGCGGTCATGTATCACTACTAGGGCTGGGCAATTGATCGATTAACCTTTCCGATTAATCGATTAAGGCTTTAATCGCGATCAAATTTTTTAACCGGTTAATCGTTTTTTTAATTGGTACTAGAAAAGAAGTCAACTGGACGCACACATGGCTCTATCCTGGACGACCTGCCCGAACTAAGGACGCGATGGGCACGAAAAAAATGCCAAAAGACGATGTTCCTGAACTTTCCGTCCCTCCTGCTCAAAATGAGGTCAAACAATCCCCCTGTAGCACCGCTTCCTGAAAATTCAAATGAAACATCTCATGACGCACTCACCCAAAAGTGAATAAAAGAAATACAAGGAAGTCAGAGTATAGGGTATTCACATGAATGGTTTATTTTCAATCCACCTTTGTCCGGAGCCGAGGCCCATAGAACGTCAGGGGAGATAGGACCCTTGTTCAGCGTTGT
The DNA here is from genome assembly GCA_037355805.1 of Ixodes ricinus. NCBI lineage: Eukaryota > Metazoa > Arthropoda > Arachnida > Ixodida > Ixodidae > Ixodes > Ixodes ricinus. The sequence continues at coordinate 11,117 of JAZHYW010068525.1, forward strand.
CTGGCTCTGCCCGGAGCCGAAGCCCATAGGGTGTGAGCGAGATTGATTTTTTTCGGATCTGCCACCTTTGTCCGGAGCCGAAGCCCATAGAACGTCAGGGGAGATAAGACTTTAGTTCAGCGTTGTCTGGCTCTGCCCGGAGCCGAAGCCCATAGGGTGTGAGCCAGGGGTTTTCCCAGGAATTGAAATTAGGGGGGGGTGGCCTAAATTTTGAGGGGGGGGGGCGTGGGGGGGGGGCGGATTGAGAATAGAGGAGCCGTTTGCAAATTAAGGGGATGCCTTCAGAACAAGGGACAAGGGGGGGGGGGCGTGGGGAAATCACTGGAGTGAGTGAGACCTGGTCCAGAATTTTTACTTTATCTGCCGCCTTTGTCCGGAGCCGAAGCCCATAGAAACATCAGGGGAGCCAGGACACTTTTACTTTGTCTTCGTCTCCTGCGCTGTTCTGTTTTTAATTATGACTGTATCACCAACTAGCTCTAACTGCGTTAATCAACATTAGGTCGTTTAGGGTGTCTAAACGGGAGGCAAAATCACAATCGTCTGCCTTAGCCATACACCTTAGCACTGGCAATGGCGTCCAGGATGCGGAGGAACGGGTCCTTGCACCTGTTTAGCCCGTTCAGTGACCGCCACCAGCACCAGTCCAGGTACGTTTGGAGGATCCGGTCCGCCTCTGCTCACCCTCGGTGCGTGTTCGCCCCCGGTCCGCACCAGCGATTCGTGTTGCTGACCAGGAGAGACTTGGCTGGACGCCAGGCGGCCTTGATGTTCCGTTTGTGGGCGTCTCCCATGAGGTGGACGTAGCCGAGCGGCGTACCGTCGGCGTCCTGCAGCTCAGCGATCCTCCGGTACGCCGCCCACTCGTCCATCGCTATCGTCGTCCCCGGCGTCACGTGCTTGCGGATCTCCAGGCACAAGGTCGGGGTGTCGCGTCTCCGGACCCTGATCATGTGCAGGTCCCCGGTGTCCACGTCGACCATTCCGAAGACTCAGGGCCCGCAGACCCCCCGCCGAAATTGCACCTGCGAGGACAAAACCGTCGCCCGCCAGGAGGCGACCGACGTTCCCTTTCCTCTTGCCTCGAAAGAGGGCCTCGTCGGCCTGGACCACCTGGCCTGGGCCCCCCAGCTGTGGCATCGCTGCCCTCATCGCGGCCACGTCCTCACGAACGTAACAGAACAAGTCAGTTTGTACCTGGGAGCCCATCGCAAACTCGCCAACTACCAACTGCCTGGTCTGCCGTATCGTGAGGTCGTTCGCTTTGGCGAAGAGTAGCCACAGCTCCTCGGCACGGGATAACTTGACGTTGGGCCTCCCAGGATGTCGGTCCTCGCGAAAAACGAGCCGTTCGGCCCGTGGTTGAGCTCCGAGAGCCGTAAGTCACATGACCCACATTGCATCTGGTTGCGAAAGCCTTTCTTCTTGGCCGTCAGCCGGCGCTTTGTCACTGTTCCAGCGCGCTGGGGACGGGCCTCATTGAAGCGCAAGTCTTCGCACTTACCGTAAACACGGTTCGCGGTTGTTGTCCCTCGTGCTCCACCCGCGACCCCAGGCGCAGACATAGAGGATGTTGGGGTCCTCCCGCGCGACCACTGCCATGATGTGTCGTGATCTAAAAACATATAAAAATATCGTTACAAAAAAAAATGAAATTCCTTTTTCTACTGCAAACATTTTGTCCGGAATAAAATTTTGATTTCCTAGTGCCGTTTTCGGTCTCGAATATAAACTGGTAAACATATAGCATTTTACTTTCGCTAAATGAAACTAATCTCTTCAAGCCCGCGCAGAAACTTTAGCTGGGCTCACACTGATCATGCATCATGCAAACGACACGCTGCAGACGGGCCTGCACGCTGTCTTTTATATGTGTAAACAGTGTGACCCCGGATTTAAAACTATATATTTATTTACTCACAATACCTCACAGGCCTATTAAGAGCAATGTGCGTCCACCACGAAATCGTATAGCATCGATTGTTTAGCACACCCGACAGGAGAAAAGTTCTTCCTATCCGTCACGCGTCGCACGTTTTGTAATATAACTCAAGACATAAAACACATTGTTAAAGTTTGTTACCTAGCATGGTGCTCACTCTGAATATAAGCTATTTAAAGAACTAAAAAAAAACTAAATATGTAAAAAAAAGTTCCTCCGGACAGTGTAGGTTTTATCACTTATCTGTTGAGAATGCCGCTCAAAAGTGCATTCAGTACAGGCACATGAAGCTACAGGCCCTCGATATGAAGCTGTTGGATGCGAATTCGCAGCACAGATATTTTGGGCAATAGGTTGCAGATCGGCCTACTAAACAACGACCACAACTGGTGGCTCAGTTGAACAGCTCATAAACAAACCAATGATATCAAGGGGGTTGCAAGCGATGGGACTACTGACGACCCCAATCCATCTACAAAATAACAACTATGTTCTTTCCTGGTCGGTGTGGTTGTTCCAGACCCTAAACAGCTTTGTTTCCAGGAATTAGGAAGCCCTTCACGAACAACGATTTTAACATCCTTTGCGAACTCACGAGAAAAAAACTCTTGCGCTCGTCATGCCCAGCTGTCGTCGAGATGGTCGTTTCCGGTTCGTCAAGCACAGAAAACAAGCTACCGGAACCACTACGAGAGGAGAACGTCCGCTGACCGCATAGATCAGCGGTGGCCAGGCTGACCCGGCCTAAGAGCCGCAAGCAAAAACACTAACTTTCAAAGCCGTCGGAAAAGTATAAAGGCAAAAAAAGAGCGGGGTACGTAAACTTTTTTTATTGCTATAAATAAAACCTGAACAACTTTATAGATTTATCCCAGTCAAGAGCAATTCAACTGTGCATATGGCAGCAGTAGCACAAGACTACCGAACAGCAGCCTGCAGTATTTCAATTTAAAGGACAATGGAGGCGATTTAATTTAATTTGTTTAAATTGTGTTTTTAGGCTTCTTGGGAACCTGGCATACTGCCTAAATTTTTATAGACATTTGTGACGCATATTTCTATACCTACGAAAGAACTGAAGAAACCGAAACTCAACTATCTGCGTTTCTCGTTTTTGGGCCTCCGAAAACGGAGGTGACGTACGGAGTGACGTCACATGTGAATTGTCGGTACCGGTAGCATTTAGGGCGTGAGACTCTGGTTACCGCGGTGGGTTATAGCAGCGCGGTGGCGCGGTCGTTTCGCCGAATTTGTCAACATGGACGGCAATGCCGCTCTCGCGAGCGAGTTCGAGCTTCCGTTCGGTAACCGAACACCAACGGAACGGGAGTACGTGCGTGGCGGCCTCTGCTATCACCCGACGGAGACCGCACAGCCGGCAACGAGCGGCCCGCATGCCGAAGGACGGACGCCGGGAGATGCCGAGGGAGAGCGGCAGCGATCTGGCCGTTCTGGCCGTCACAAGCGGCGCGTCAGCGACCAATCGCTGACGCGCGACGTCGCAAACGGCGCGCGTCAGCCCGTTTGGCGGGGCCAAGGCGCGCGACGTCACAAACGGCGCGACGCGCCGTTTGTGACGTCGCGCGTCTTGGCCCGCATCGGTCACGCGAGCTCCGCTTCTCCTGGCTTCTCCCGCAACTCTCGGGGCGTCGCCCAGTCGATCCCGGTGCAATTATTACCGCGACTGTTTTATTGATTTGCGCGGCACACAAGCGCCGGTTTCGGCTGAAATTTGGGCAACGTGGCCTGAGACGTGCCTGGAACCCAGTTCAATCGCCAAAAGATGTCCTAAATTGCCTTCATTGTCCCTTTAAAACGCGGTTTCTCTTTTTTCTCGGGGAAGTGCTTTCGTGTAACCGGGAGGAAGGCGGAGAAAGAGGGGGGGGGGAGGGGGGGAGAGATATATTCGCGGTCAACTTTCTGTGACAATCCGAAGAAGGAGGAAAGCGCCTGTAGAGCGGTAGTCCTCTCCCCTAGCATTGACTGCATTGCCACAGAAAGCTGACCACGAGTATATAGTCTGCTGCAACTCAAGAAGGTAGGGTGAGGGAAAGGAAGGCCGGAAGAGGAAGCAGACGGAACGCTGAGAGGAGTAGTGGAAACGTCCCTAAGAACGAAGGGCGAGGGTAGACTTGCCGGGGAGGAGGAAGCAGACGGAACGCTAAAGAGAGAGGGAGGTTTCCCCGTCTCTTCTCCAGCGTTCCGTCTGCTTCCGCCTCCCCGGCCCGTCTTACCCTCGCCCTTTGTTCTTACCTGCTTACTCGTCCCCGGCCTTCCTTTCATTTGCCCTACCTTCTTGAGTTGCCGCATGCGGCCCCTGGCATAAATGGTCCACAGAGAGTAGCTGGGTTACGTCAGTGCCGTTCGTTTGGTTTTCTTTAGCACTTTGAAAATAAAAACCCTCCTGGCCTGCTATATCCAGCGAGAGAAAAACACGCACACACACACTACCAGTAATTTCGGAAGGTAAAGCTTTGTCAGCTCTCTGCCTGGTTAGGGGCTCAGATAGAGGGAAAATAAACGCCAACCACAACTTATTACGCAAACCATATTCGCATCTCCGCCGTGTTGAATATTCCCGCACGACGAAAAACAAGTAATCGATCACGTGTGGCTCATTACAGAATAATGAAGGGGTGTGCGAGTACCGAATAATTGTAATAAAATCAAATATCGATTTCAATCAAGGAAACAAGCCGAAAAGATTGAATATTAAATTTTACATGAGGTCAAATGTTTACTCATTCTCGTGCGAAAATAGCAGTGGCTGTGCATGATCTGGGTTCAACTCTCCTTTCTGGCCATAACATTGTTGCTGGCCGCAAAAGAACTGCTCACAACGGTGTTTATGCGGGTGTTACAGCGAAAGCTTCTAGAACTTTTCTAACGATAAGGTTGTCAAAAAAACTATTTTTGAAAACCAACTTTGAGCTGTAGTGGACGCTAGGAATTGCTAGAGAATAAATATTCGCTACCTAATTAACTAAGATCTGCTAATTAAATTTATAATTAGCGACGTTTAGGTTCATGTGGCAATTAAAATTTTGTAGCATACCACTATAGAAAGCTAAAGCAATTCACGGAAATTTAAACGAAGCAACTAGCTTGGAGATATTCGGCGAAGAACGTTTGGTATCACTTCACGAAGGTGAAGCTCCTCCACCCCTTTCCACTTTAGTAGTGCGAACGCTGGAGAGGAGGCGAAATCCTCTCCACCATTCGCTCCGCTAAAGTGGAAAGGGTGGGAGGAGCTTCCACTTCGCTGACCTGTCGCCGACTATAGTCACAGCCATGCACAAGTTTGGTGCGAATATCTCCAAGCCGGTTGTTTCTTTTAATTTCCGTCAATTGCTCTAGCCTCCATGGTGGTAATCTTCAAAATTTGATTTGCAACTATAGACCTAAAAGTCGCTAATTATAAAGTGAATTAGCACATTTTAGTTAATTAGACAGAAAATATTTATCTTTTGTATTTCCTGACATCCCCCGCAACTAACAATTTTCAGAATAAGTTTTTTATTGTTAGCAATTTGTTATAGCTTTTACTGAAACACCCGGTACATAAAACATAACGGCTTTCTTTCGAAAGAAATAGAGCTTAATGCACGCGTCTTGCGTGATTCCTTTTTTTTTTTTTTTAAAGATGGTGGGACGGGCGCGTTATCGGGGTATTTTGTCATGTTTCGCGGGCTTTTTTACTGTATCACGTTGCAAACGGGTGTTTCTCAAGCAGCTCTAAACTTTCCCATTAACATTTCAGCACTAATAAAACGCTTAAACTGAATGGACTTCTGACCGGCATCGATAAAGTGTCCGGAAAAACGTATCTTCTACATGTATTTTTTTTTCAATCATTTAAAAAGCTTATATTCAGAGTTTGTTAAAATTTTGCCAGGCAACAAACGTCAACATTGTGTTTTATGCCTCAATTTATATTACAAAACGTGCGACGCGTGACGGATGCGAAGAACTTTACTTCCTCCTGTTAGGTGTGCTTAACAATCGATGCTATACGATTTTGCGGTGGACGCACATTTGAAGATATTCCAAATTGTTCCGAGTTATCGTACAGGAGAGGTAGTGGATGTTGATCATGTTGGAAAATTACCAGAGGCTGTGGTAAAAGATGGAAACGTCGTGGAAGAAAAAGGACAGAGGGGAAGAAAGAAGTCTCAAAGTTCCACCAAGTTGCCCATCTTTTACCACAGTCTCCGGGCAATTTTCAACATTCTGAAGCTTCTTGCTGAAGGGGCCTTTCCTACACAGAGTACCAATAATATAGCCCACACCTTTACAGAAGACGCCGAGAGCGCCTGTATCGACCCAAAGCATAAACACGATGTGATGAGTCTAGTGCGTACGTTGGAAAAAAGACACCGGCAAACGAAACATAACGCCCAACGTCTCCAGATCCTCCCGCAGGATGGTGTTGCGCCTAACAAAGTAACTTAGTTCGTATATCAGAAAGTGATCGAAAATGGATGACCCTACAAAATTATAATGTGCGAAAAAATATTATTTCTAGCTAAAGTAATAGTTATTTCTTTAAAAAAAAACTGCGGATTTTGATTGTCCGTGCACCGAAGTGTCCGTACACCCGAAACGCCCTACACCGAAACGTCCTACGCCGAAATGTTCTGATTTCGCTCATCGTGGGCAGGGCTTGCTGCACTCTCTTGGCGAAAATACGAAAACAAAATCCATTCTTATCTAAAAAAGCAGTACCTTTTTCTCAAATTCTTTCAGTTGGTCTGAGTGTCTAGTACTAAATGTTGCCAAGAGTAAAAATTCAGAATGAATCATAAAACCAATGATTAAAATCTTCATTAACAAAGTTTAGTAAATAAGTAAACTTAGCATGACGATCGTCAGTTCAGCTAATTTCCGCTAAGCCTGATGAATCGTTGTAAAACAGCACTCGTCGAACTCGCACTTCTCTTCTCTAAATATCTGTCCGAATTAAATTTAAACAACCTCAAAGACCCACAATCGGAAAACGAAGACTAATGCCCCGTCACACGGGCACACTTAACTAGTTACGCAAAGCCGCAGTTAGCGCACAATACTTGCGGACAACATTCTGTGGCTATGCAGTCATAGCTATATGGACGGACGTGCGCTCAAGCATCTTGAGCACCCATCAAAGCAGTGCACGCGCGCTCTTCACTTCTTCTGAAATAGCTGTCTGTATAGTGCGATAATTGTGGTGCCGCGTAACAGTTAACCGCGGTTAAGGGTGCCCGTGTAACAGCGGTAAATCACCATTACCTTGAACCACCTGAGACTGGCTGGAGAGCTATAAGGTCCTTAATTCGCCACCCAGTCTCAGGTGGTTCAAGAAAATGGTAAATCTGCACCAGCCCGCCTGCGCCATCGCAGTCTTCTCGTTATAACTAAATCGCGTTAACCTGCCCGGTAGGTGAAACATTATATAAATTAGTGAAAAAACAAAAATGACCCAGAGGTACGAAAAAAAAAACTCAATATTCTGTGTTTGAGAGCTTGGTAAAGCCAGGCATCACGGAGTGAATTTAATAATTAACCTTCGAAATAAATATTACCAACGTTATAAGTACAGATATGGGCTAGGATACCACGCTATATGAATAGAAACGAGATTAAGAAAAAGGCTAACATTATTATCTACAGAAAGTATAATTCTTGCTTACCTTTTCAGGGACGAAGGACTTGTAAGGCGATTCTGCTGGGACTGCTGGGAATCGGCACAACTCGATATACTGTTGACGGTCGAGTGGATTCCATCGGTAGGAGTACGGAATATATAGGCAGAGAGGTGGTCTGAAAAAACGAAGACACGTGGGTGGTGTGCAAAATATATTTTATTTTTGTGAAACAAAATTGTCATACCGGAACTTGTTTTTTTTTTCTTGTTTTTTTTTTTTGTCTAGTGTAGCAGTGCAAGAATGTTTTAACATAATGGTACTGTCACACTATCCGGATATTTTTTTTATAGAACAATATTCATAGGGTCATACAAAGGTGACACTATCCGGAGCGTGCAATCCGCTCTGCAGTGTGACACATTTGAGAGATGTCTGTGCGAGCACGCTGCTCACAGAAGTTAGGATTCCGGAAGGCTGGAAACACCCACAAAGGGAGCAATAGAAGATTATTCCGAAAAACAGCAAAAACAAAATAAAACGAAGATTTGTTGTTGTTGTTGTTTTTTGAGGGGGGGGGGATTATGGCGGAAGCTACGTCCTCGTTGGACCAGTCATTTGCCTCTCTTTGGCGACGTCACCACGCTCGCGGCCATACCCACGCGCGGAGAGCCGAGTCAGGTGATAAGAGGGAGGCGGCTGATTGGTCCGGCAGGTAACGTAGACTCAGCTACGGGATGAACATTACACAGAAGGTTCGACAATAAATGGATCCTGTATCCTGTCGCTATCTCTCTTCCTTCTGGCCGAGCAGAAAGGGGAAATGGTTTCGTTGTATCGACTTCGGGGTAGCCACGGTGGGGACAAAGGAGGATTTGGCGGAGTCGCATCTAGGTCACAGCGGCTAAGTGGGCAAAGAGGATGTACGTTTTGGGTGTCGAAACGGGGGAGCGGCCTTGGGCGCGCGTTGTTCGCCTGTCTCGGTGGCAGCCACAAAAATGATGGTTTCTGCTTGATGCCGGATGTCTCTCGGTATTCAAAATCGTTTCCGTAATCGGCACACTTTTGAATATTGCCAGGAACGTTCATTTACCTGTTTGGGGCATTTGTATAATCTGTATAAAATCAATGAAGACAGATCTAGTTTCATGTTTTACTAGCCATTTATTATGTCGTACGGTCTAGGAGACACTCTCATGCCTGGCCTGTGGTTTCTGTTTCTCAGTGTATAAATGAATGGGGCACAGGACATTTCATCGAAAGCCATTTCATCGAACACCGTTTCATCGAATAAGTGGGCATTTCATCGAAAGCCGATTCATCGAACGCCGTTTTATCAAATCACTTGACGCCGTTTCATCGAAATTCCCTTTACTGAATTTTGGAGTAATACAATACTTTTTACATAATTTGCTACCGCTTTTGAAATAGTTTTGACGCCGCTCTAAACTCACCAGAAATAGAATTACTACCCGGTCAATTTTTGTCCACCTAAACGCTGGCTACTGAATCATAAAAGCTAGTTATCATATCAAAACTTGAGTGAATACGCGACATATTCTTTTCTGGCGAGGTATAGCGGCTGTTCTCGGCCACACACTTTTCCCACTTCATCCCTCTATTTATTCACGCGTGAAAGGCACTTTCTGAAGAGGGAAACAGCTATTCTTCGCAGCGCCTGTTTTTATTTTGTATTTGTCGATTTGCCTCTTTTCATTTTATCCTAGGAAAATAGCTTTCTTTTTAATAACATATATGTTCTTAAAAGAGACGCGTCTCCCCTCCTCGTTAATTTATTGTAGCCGGCAGAACCGTGGACCTGTCGGATCTTCGACATGCAATATATATACTGTATGTCCGGCACATCCCTGGTTCTGTCTTTTTTTTTTTCGTATCATGGGGCACGGAGAGAGATCACTGCTTCAAGGACGGCTGTGTCTTGAAGCGGAATCTTCAAGAACCTTGAACGGACCTGCGTTCATCACTGCACATGATGATCACAGCTTTAAAAAGTGTCGTCATTGTTCCCGTTTCTTATTATCCACATTAACAGAGGTCATCATCTACTAAAAAAATAGAAGGTGACAAAAAGGTTTCTTCCTATTATATATGTATAAGTTTATAAATTATAATAAATATTAAAACACTGCTTTCCTCCCGCGATAAAAAGAAAAAATATTTCCTAGATGTAGAAATGCTACTGCTCAAGTAGGCGGCGTTCGATGAAACGGCTTCGATGAAATGGCGTTCGATGAAACGGCGTTCAATAAAACTGCGTTCGATGAAACGGCTTCGATAAAACGGTGCTCATGAGCAGCGTTTTATCGAAGCCGCTCATCGAACGCAGTTTTATTGAACGCCGTTTCATCGAACGCCATTTCATCGAAGCCGTTCTCATCGAACGTCACCTACTTGAGCGGTAGCATTTCTACATCTCAGGAAATATTTTTTTCTTTTTATCGCGGGAGGAAAGCAGTGTTTTAATATTTATTATAATTTATAAACTTATGCACATATATAATGGAAGAAACCTTTTTGTCACCTTCTACCTCCTTTTTTAAGTAGATGATGATCTCGTTAATGTGGATAATGGAAAACGGGAACAATGACGACACTTTTTAAAGCTGTGATCATCATGTGCAGTGATGAACGCAGGTCCGTTCAAGGTTCTTAGAGATTCCGCTTCAAGACACAGCCGTCCTTGAAGCAGTGATTCTCTCTCCGTGCCCCATGATACGAAAAAAAAAAAGACAGAACTAGGGTTGTGCCGGACATACAGTATATATATTGCATGTCGAAGATCCGACAGGTCCACGGTTCTGCCGGCTACAATAAATTAACGAGGAGGGGAGACGCGTCTCTTTAAGAACATATATGTTATTAAAAAAGAAAGCTATTTTCCTAGATAAAATGAAAAGAGGCAAATCGACAAATACAAAATAATAAACAGGCGCTGCGAAGAATAGCTGTTTCCCTCTTCAGAAAGTGCCTTTCACGCGTGAATAAACAGAGGGATGAAGTGGGAAAAAGTGTGTGGCCGAGAGCAGCCGCTATACCTAGCCAGAAAAGAATATGTCGCGTATTCACTCAAGTTTTGATATGATAACTAGCTTGATGATTCAGTAGCCAGCGTTTAGGTGGACAAAAAATTGACCGGGTAGTAATTCTATTTCTGGTGAGTTTAGAGCGGCGTCAAAACTATTCTCCCAAAGCGGTAGTAAATTATGCAAAAAGTATTGTCATTACTCCAAAATTCAGTAAAGGCGAATTTCGATGAAACGGCGTCAAGTGATTTGATAAAACGGCGTTCGATGAATCGGCTTTCGATGAAATGCCCACTTATTCGATGAAACGGTGTTCGATGAAATGGCTTTCGATGAAATGTCTGTGCCCCATCTCATTTATACACTGAGAAACAGAAACCACAGGCCGAGGCATGAGAAGTGTCTCCAGACCGTACGACATAATAAATGGCTAGTAAAACATGAAACTAGATCTGTCTTCATTGATTTTATACAGATTATACAAATGCCCCAAACAGGTAAATGAACGTTCCTGGCAATGATTAAAAGTGTGCCGATTACGGAAACGATTTTGAATACCGAGAGATATCCGGCATCAAGCAGAAACCATCATTTTTGTGGCTGCCACCGAGACAGGCGAACAACGCGCGCCCAAGGCCGCTCCCCCGTTTCGACACCCAAAGTACATCCTCTTGCCCACTTAGCCGCTGTGACCTAGATGCGACTCCGCCAAATCCTCCTTTGTCCCCACCGTAGCTACCTGAAGTCGATACAACGAACCATTTCCCCTTTCTGCTCAGGCCAGAAGGAAGAGGAGATAGCGACAGGATACACGGATCCATTTATTGTCGAACCTTCTGTGTAATGTTCATCCGTAGCTGAGTCTACTACGTTACCTGCCGGACCAATCAGCCGCCTCACTCTTATCACCTGACTCGGCTCTCCGCGCGTGGCTATGGCCGCGAGCGTGGTGACGTCGCCAAAGAGAGAGCAAATGACTGGTCCACCGAGGACGCAAGCTTCCTCCCCCCCCCCTCAAAAAACAACAACAACAACAAATCTTCGTTTTATTTTTGTTTGCTGTTTTTCGGAATAATCTTCTATTGCTCCCTTTGTGGGTGTTTCCAGCCTTCCGAATCCTAACTTCTGTGAGCAGCTGCTCGCACAGACACTCTCAAATGTGTCACACTGCAGAGCGGATTGCACGCTCCGGATAGTGTCGCCTGTATGACCCTAGCGATATTGTTCTATAAAAAAAATATTCGGATAGTGTGACAGTACCATTATGTTAAAACATTCTTGCACTGCTACACTAGACAAAAAAAAAAACAAGAAAAAAAAAACAAGTTCCGGTATAGGATCTTGTTTCACAAAATAAAATATATTTTGCACACCACCCACGTGTCTTCGTTTTTTCAGACCACCTCTCTGCCTATATTCCGTACTCCTACCGATGGAATCCACTCGACCGTCAACAGTATATCGAGTTGTGCCGATTCCCAGCAGTCCCAACAGAATCGCCTTACAAGTCCTTCGTCCCTGAAAAGGTAAGCAAAATTATACTTTCTGTAGATAACAATGTTAGCCTTTTTCTTAATCTCGTTTCTATTCATATAGCGTGGTATCCTAGCCCATATCTGTACTTATAACGTTGGTAATATTTATTTCGAAGGTTAATTATTAAATTCACTCCCGTGATGCCTGGCTTTACCAAGCTCTCAAACACAGAATATTGAGTTTTTTTCGTACCTCTGGGTCATTTTGTTTTTCACTAATTTATATGATGTTTCACCTACCGGGCGGTTAACGCGATTTAGTTATAACGAGAAGACTGCGATGGCGCAGGCGGGCTGGTGCAGATTTACCATTTCTTGAACCACCTGAGACTGGGTGGCGAATTAAGGACCTTATAGCTCTCCAGCCAGTCTCAGGTGGTTCAAGGTAATGGTGATTTACCGCTATTACACGGGCACCCTTAACCGCGGTTAACTGTTACGCGGCACCTGAATTATCGCACATACAGACAGCTATTTCAGAAGAAGTGAAGAGCGCGCGTGCACTGCTTTGATGGGTGCTCAAGATGCTGAGCGCACGTCCGTCCATATAGCTATGACTGCATAGCCACAGAATGTTGTCCGCAAGTATTGTGCGCTAACTGCGGCTTTGCGTAACTAGTTAAGTGTGCCCGTGTGACGGGGCATTAGTCTTCGTTTTCCGATTGTGGGTGTCTGAGGTTGTTCAAACTTCGGACAGATATCTAGAAGAAAGAAGTGCGAGTTCGACGAGTGCTGTTTTCACACCGATTCATCGGGCTTAGCGGAAATTAGCTGAACTGACGATCGTCATGCTAAGTTTACTTATTTACTAAACTTTGTTAATGAAGATTTTAATCATTGGTTTTATGATTCATTCTGAATTTTTACTCTGGCAACATTTAGTACTGCAGACACCAGACCAACTGAAAGAATTTGAGAAAAAAGATACTGCTTTGAGATAAGAATGGATTTTGCTTTCGTATTTTCGCCAGAGGCGCAGCAAGCCCTGCCCACGATGAGGCGAAATCAGAACATTTCAGCGTAGGACGTTTCGGTGTAGGGCGTTTCGGGTGTACGGACACTTCGGTGCACGGACAATCAAAATCCACAGTTTTTTAAAGAAATAACTATTACTTTAGCTAGAAATAATATTTTTTCGCACGTTATAATTTTGTAGGGTCATCCATTTTCGATCACTTTCTGATATACGAACTAAGTTACTTTGTTAGGCGCAACACCATCCTGCGGGAGGACTGGAGACGTTGGGCGTTATGATTCGCATGCGGTGTCTTTTTTCCAACTCGCACTAGACTCATCACATCGTGTTTATGCTTTGGGTCGATACAGGCGCTCTCGGCGTCTTCTGTAAAGGTGTGGGCTATATTATTGGTACTCTGTGTAGGAAAGGCCCCTTCAGCAGGAAGCTTCAGAATGTTGAAAATTGCCCGAGACTGTGGTAAAAGATGGGCAACTTGGTGGAACTTTGAGACTTCTTTCTTCCCCTCTGTCCTTTTCTTCCACGACGTTTCCATCTTTTACCACAGCCTCTGGTAATTTTCCAACATGATCAACATCCACTACCTCTCCTGTACGATAACTCGGAACAATTTGGAATATCTTCAAATGTGCGTCCACCGCAAAATCGTATAGCATCGATTGTTAAGCACACCTAACAGGAGTGAAGTAGTTCTCGCATCCGTCACGCGTCGCACGTTTTGTAATATAAATTGAGGCATAAAACACAATGTTGACGTTGTGTTGCCTGGCAAAATTTTAACAAACTCTGGAATATAAGCTTTTTAAATGATTGAAAAAAAAATACATGTAGAAGATACGTTTTTCCGGACACTTTATCGATGCCGGTCAGAAGTCCATTCAGTTTAAGCGTTTTATTAAGAGCCGAAATGTTAATGGGAAAGTTTGAGAGCTGCTTGAGAAACACCCGTTTGCAACGTGATACAGTAAAAAAGCCCGCGAAACATGACAAAATGCCCCGATAACGCGCCCGTCCCACCATCTTTAAAAAAAAAAAAGGAATCACGCAAGACGCGTGCATTAAGCTCTATTTCTTTCGAAAGAAAGCCGTTATGTTTTATGTACCGGGATGTTCAGCAAAAGCTATAACAAATTGCTAACAATAAAAAACTTATTCTGAAAATTGTTAGTTGCGGGGATGTCAGGAAATACAAAAGATAAATATTTTCTGTCTAATTAACTAAAATGTGCTAATTCACTTTATAATTAGCGACTTTTAGGTCTATAGTTGCAAATCAAATTTTGAAGATTACCACCATGAGGGCTAGAGCAATTGACGGAAATTAAAAAAAACAACCGGCCCGGAGATATTCGCACCAAACTTTGTGCTTTGGCTACTAATCGGCGAAGTAGCGAAGTGGAAGCTCCTCCCACCCTTTCCACTTTAGCGGAGCGAATGGTGGAGAGATTTCGCCTCCTCTCCAGCGTTCGCACTACTAAAGTGGAAAGGGGTGGAGGAGCTTCACCTTCGTGAAGTGATACCAAACGTTCTTCGCCGAATATCTCCAAGCTAGTTGCTTCGTTTAAATTTCCGTGAATTCTTTAGCTTCATAGTGGTATGCTACAAAATTTTAATTGCCACATGAACCTAAACGTCGCTAATTATAAATTTAATTAGCAGATCTTAGTTAATTAGGTAGCGAATATTTATTCTCTAGCAATTCCTAGCGTCACTACAGCTCAAAGTTGGTTTTCAAAAATAGTTTTTGACAACCTTATCGTTAGAAAAGTTCTAGAAGCTTCGCTGCTAACACCCGCATAAACACCGTTGTGAGCAGCCTTCTTTTGCGGCCAGCAACAATGTTATGGCTGAAGGAGAGTTGAACCCAGATCATGCACAGCCACTGCTATTTTCGCACGAGAATGAGTAAACATTTGACCTCATGTAAAATTTAATATTCAATCTTTTCGGCTTGTTTCCTTGATTGAAATCGATATTTGATTTTATTACAATTATTCGATACTCGCACACCCCTTCATTATTCTGTAATGAGCCACACGTGATCGATTACTTGTTTTTCGTCGTGCGGGAATATTCAACACGGCGGAGATGCGAATATGGTTTGCGTAATAAGTTGTGGTTGGCGTTTATTTTCCTCTATCTGAGCCCCTAACCAGGCAGAGAGCGCTGACAAGCTTTACCTTCCGAAATTACTGGTTGTGTGTGTGTGCGTGTTTTCTCTCGCTGGATTAGCAGGCCAGGAGGGTTTTTATTTTCAAAGTGCTAAGAAAACCAAACGAACGGCTGACGCCAACCCAGCTACTCTTTGTGGACCATTTATGCTCAGGGCCGCATGCGGCAACTCAAGAAGGTAGGGCAAATGAAAGGAAGGCCGGGGACGAGTAAGCAGGTAAGAACGAAGGGCGAGGGTAAGACGGGCCGGGGAGGCGAAGCAGACGGAACGCCGGAGAAGAGACGGGGAAACCTCCCTCCCTCTTCCCAGCCCCGTTCCGTCTTGCCTCCTCCTCCCCGTGCCCAGTCTACCCTCGCCCTTCGTTCTTAGGGACGTTTCCTACATCCTCTCAGCGTTCCGGCCTGCTTCCTCCTTCCGGCCTTCCTTTCCCCTCACCCTACCTTCTCTGAGTTGCAGCAGACTATATACTCGTGGTCAGCTTTCTGTGGCAATGCAGTCAATGCTAGGGGAGAGGACTGCCGCTCTACAGGCGCTTTCCTCCTTCCGGCTGGTCAACCACGAAGAGCTGACCCGCGAAACTATATCTCTCCCCCCCCCCCTCCCCCCCCCCCCCTCTTTCTCCGCCTTCCTCCCGGTTAGCACGAGAGCACTTCCGCGAGAAAAAAGAGAAACCGCGCATTTAGCGGGACAATGAAGGTAATTTAGGACATCTTTGGCGATTGAACTAGGTTCCAGGCACGTTTCAGGCCACGTTGCCCAAATTTCAGCCGAAACCGGCGCCGTGTGCCGCGCAAATCAATAAAACAGTCGCGGTAATAATTGCACCGGGATCGATCTAGGCGACGCCCCGAGAGTGCGCGGAGAAGCTGTGGAGAGCGGAGCTCGCGTGACCGATGCGGCATAAGACGCGCGACGTCACAAACGGCGCGTCGCGCCGTTTGTGACGTCGCGCGCCTTGGCCTCGCCACAACGGGCTGACGCGCGCCGCTTACGACGTCGCGCGTCAGCGATTGCTCGCTGACGCGCCGCCTTGTGACGGCCAAAACGGCCAGATCGCTGCCGCTCTCCCTCGGCATCTCCCGCGCCCGTCCTTCGGCATGCGGGCCGCTCAGTTGCCGGCTGTGCGGTCTCCGTCGGGTGATAGCAGAGGCCGCCACGCACGTACTCCCGTTCCGTTGGTGTTCGGTTACCGAACGGAAGCTCGAACTCGCTCTCATGCGAGAGCGGCAGCATTGCCGTCCATAAGTCGATCAAATTCGGCGAAACGACCTCGCCACCGCGCTGCTATAACCCACCGCGCGGTAACCAGAGTCTCACGCCCTAAAATGCTGCCGGTACCGACACCTCATGTGACGTCCTCCCGCACGTCACCTGTCGTTTCGGAGGCCCAAAAACGAGAACATGATAGGGGTTGAGTTTCCGGTTCTTCCGGTTCTCTCGTAAGGGTATGAATATGCGTCACTGAAATGTCTCATAAAAATCTGGGCAGTGCCCGAATTTGGCGAAAGCTCTAAACACAATTTAAACAAATTAAATTAAATCGCCTCCATTGTCCTTTTAAATTGAAATACTGCAGGCTGCTGTTCGGTAGTCTTGTGCTACTGCTTGCCATATGCGCACAGTTGAATTGCTCCTTGACTGGGATAAATCTATAAAGTTGTTCAGGTTTTAACCCATAGCAATAAAAAAAGCCGTGCACCCGCTCTTTTTTTGCCTTTATACTTTTCCGTATCGGCCTGGAAAGCAGTGGTTTTTGCTTTCGCGGCTCTTAGGCCGGGTCAGCCTGGCCACCGCTGATCTATGCGGTCAGCGGACGTTCTCCTCTCGTAGTGGTTCCGGTAGCTTGTTTTCTGTGCTTGACGAACCGGAAACGACCATCTCGACGACAGCTTGGGCTTGACGAAGCGCAAGTTTTTTTCTCGTGAGTTCGCAAAGGATGTTAAAATCGTTGTCGCAGTAAGGGTTTCCCTAATTCCTGGAAACAAAGCTGTTTAGGGTCATGGAACAACCACACCGACCAGGAAAGAACATAGTTGTTATTTTGATAGAATGGATTGGGGTCGTCAAAGTAGTCCCATCGCTTGCAACCCCCTATGATATCATTGGTTTGTTTTATGAGCACGTTCAACTGAGCCACCAGTTGTGGTCGTTGTTTAGTAGGCCGATCTGCAACCTATTGCCCAAAATATCTGTTGCTGCGAATCTCAGCATCCAGCAGCTTCATATCGAGGGCCTGTAGCTTCTGCTGTGTGCCTGTACTGAATGCACTTTTTGAGCGGCATTCTCAACAGATAAGTGATAAACCTACACTGTCCGGAGGAACTTTTTTTTTACATATTTAGTTTTTTTAGTTCTTTAAATAGCTTATATTCAGAGTGAGCACATGCTAGTTGAACAAACTTTAACAATGTGTTTTATGTCTTGAGTTATATTACAGAAACGTGCGACGCGTACGGATAGGAAGAACCCTGTCGGGTGTGCTAAACAATCGATGCTATACGATTTCGTGGTGGACGCACATTGCTCTTAATAGGCCTGTGAGGTATTGTGACGTAACATAACACGGTAGGTTTTAAATCCGGAGTCACACTGTTTACCATATAAAAGACAGCGTGCAGGCCCGTCTGCAGCGTGTCGTTTGCATGATGCATGATCAGTGTGAGCCCAGCTAAAGTTTCTGCGCGGGCTTGAAGGATTGTTGTACATTGGCTGATGTCAAAAATGTATTATTTACCAGTTTATATTCGAGACCGAAAACGGCACTAGGAAATCAAATTTTATTCCGGACAAAATGTTTGCGGTAGAAAAGGAATTTCATTTTTTTGTAACGATATTTTTATATGTTTTTAGATCACGACACATCATGGCAGTGGTCGCGCGGGGAGGACCCCGACATCACTCTGGCTGCCAACGAAGTCGCGGTGGAGCACGAGGGACAACGCCGCAACCGTGTTTGCGGTGTGGTGCGAAGACTTGCGCTCAATGAGGCTTCGTCCCCAGCGCGCTGGAACAGTGACAAACGCCGGCTGACGGCCAAGAAGAAAGGCTTTCGCAACCAGATCAATGTGGGTCATGCGGACATACTCGCAGCTCAACCACGGGCCGACAGCTTGCGTTTTTCGCGAGGCACCGACATCCTGGGGCTCAACGTCAAGTTATCCCGTGCCGAGGAGCTGCGGCTACTTCGCCAAAGCGAACGACCTCACGATACGGCAGACCAGGCAGTTGGTAGTTGGCGAGTTTGCGATGGGCTCCAGGTACAAACTGACTTGTTCTGTTGCGTTCGTGAGGACGTGGCCGCGATGAGGGCAGCGATGCCGCTGGAGCAGGTGGTCCAGGTCGACGAGGCCCCTCGAGGCAAGAGGAAAGGGAACGTCGGTCGCCTCCCGGCGGGCGACGGTTTTGTCCTCGCAGGTGCAATTTCGGCGGGGGGTCTGCGGGCCCCGAGTCTTCGGAATGGTCGACGTGGACACCGGGACCTGCACATGATCAGGGTCCGGAGACTCGACACTGACCTTGTGCCTGGAGATCCGCAGGCAGCGACGCCGGGGACGACGATAGCGATGGACGAGGCGGGTACCGGAGGATCGCTGAGCTGCAGGACGCCGACGGTACGCCGCTCGAGCTACGTCCACCTCTGGAGACGCCCACAAACGGAACATCAAGGCCGCCTGCGTCCAACCGCTCTCCTGGTCAGCAACACGAATCGCTGGTGCGGACCGGGGGCGAACACGAACCGAGGGTGAGCAGAGGCGGACCGGATCCTCCAAACGTACCTGGACTGGTGCTGGCGGCGGTCACTCGAACGGGCTAAACAGGTGGCAAGGACCCGTTCCTCCGCATCCTGGACGCCATTGCCAGATGCTAAGGTGCATGGCTAAGGCCCAGACGGTTGTGATTTGCCTCCCGTTTGGGCAATCCCTAAACGACTCCAACGTTGATTAACGCAGTTGAGGGCTAAAGGTGGTATGCAGTCACAAATTAAGACAGGAACAGCGCAGGAGACGTATGATCAAAGTAAAAAGTGTCCTGGCTCCCCTGATGTTTCTATGGGCTTCGGCTCCGGACAAAGGCGGCAGATAAAGTAAAAATTCTGGACTCAGGTCTCACTCACTCCGGTGATTTCCCACACGCCCCCCCCCCCCCCCCCTTGTCCCTTGTTCTGAAGGCATCCCCTTAATTTGCATGGCGAGCTCCTCTATTCTCAATCCGCCCCCCCCCCCCCCACCCGCCCCCCCCCCTCCAAAATTTAGGCCACCCCCCCCTAACTTAATTCCTGGGAAAACCCCTGGCTCACACCCTGTGGCTTCTGGCTCCGGGGCAGAGCCAGACAACGCTGAACTAAAGGTCTTATCTCCCCTGACGTTCCCATGGGCTTCGGCTCCGGGACAAAGGTGGCAGATCCGAAAAAAAATCAATCTCGCTCACACCCTATGGGCTTCGGCTCCAGGCAGAGCCAGACAACGCTGAACAAGGGTCCTATCTCCCCTGACGTTCTATGGGCCTCGGCTCCGGACGAAGGTGGGATTGAAAATAAACACATTCATGTGAATACCCTATACTCTGACTTCCTTTGTATTTCTTTTATTCACTTTTGGGTGAGTGCGTCAAGGAGATGTTTCATTTGAATTTTCAGGGAAGCGGTGCTACAGGGGGGAGTTGTTTGACCTCATTTTGAGCAGGAGGGACGGGAAAGTTCAGGAACGTACGTCTTTTGGCAGTTTTTCGTGCCCATCAGCGTCCGCTGAAGGCCTTCGGGCAGGTCGTCCAGGATAGAGCCATGTGTGCGTCCAGCTGACTTCTCTCTTTTCTAGTACCAATTAAAAAAAGATTAACCGGTTAAAAAATTTGATCGCGATGGAAGCCTTAATCGATTAATCGGAAGGTTAATCGATCAATTGCCCAGCCCTAGTAGTGATACATGACCGCACGACGGTACGATGCTCCTTACAGGTCGAAACGGGCAGGGGTGCTCCTCAGGCGTGAATGCGTGAATGCAATGGCCTGAGGAACGCAGCCAGTGGGCCAGAGCGAGAAAAATCTCGAAGTCCATGACGTGTGCTCCAGACCAGTCCCAGGTCAGCGCATGTATTAGCCTATTAAAGCACTAACGCTGACGTATTAGAAAAAAAAAATTTTTTTTTTGCCGCAAACGGGTCGAGTAGGTTTCGGAGCTTGGTTTATCCTCGTGCGCCCGCTGGCGCAAAGGTTCTGCTTGGCGCCGACAGCGTTCTAATTGTTCTGTTGTGCACGTTCACGTCGTACTGCATCTCACACTCCAACATCTTTTGAGAAAGTCGCATTTACACCGGAACCACAGAAGATTGCACTCCACAAGTAAGACATCCACGGAGTGCACTCACGCATACCTTGCGCAACACGGCCGCTTCGCTCCAGGCAGTCTCCGCATGTGGCCCTGGGTTCTCCACACTAACACATCGTATTATACTCCACCGCCTTTACCACGCTAGTATGGCAGCAAGGGGCGAGTTTTGTTTTTACTTTCTGCTTGCGAGTTTGAGCAATTACAGCCTAAAAATGCTGCTACCTGCAGGTCACATTCTTCGGGTTTGTTTGCGAAGTCGATAGCCTCAGCGTATAACAGTCTCGCAGTTTATTCCTACAATGTAGAGTAGAACTAGCTTGGGAAAGGAGATAGGTCTGTCCTGGAATATGGTAACTTTATTCCGGGAGAAGCTTCGCGTTCGTGTCACAGGCGAAGTGGGGTGAACGGTGCCCGACCATGATGACTATAACTACTCAAACGTGGTGCTGGGTGGCCATCATCAGGGGCGGCCTTCGATTTATTTGCTGCTGGGTATATATCTTGTCCTTGCAACTTTATTGTCGTATGCAGTACACTCTAAAGCTGGAGCGTGGGCGTTTCCGCAAAGCACTTGCGAAAAACAATCGCTACAATCTAAGGAGGAACGATCTCGGAGGATGAGCAAAAAGAGGCTGAGAATATGTTTAGGCTCAGAAAGACGCACTGGAAGAGCACGACGCGTTTTTCACAGTGTCTCCGTGCCGTATCGCAGTTCTGTTCGAGGCTTCGACATATTAGTTCTTCCAAGCGCTGGGAAAGCCTACGCTCTTCGATTTCTTAGAGTCTACTGAAACCCACGGAGAGCTTCCTGCTGGTGTTCTCCCAATTCAGTCTTTCTGAAAGGAGAGTACAAGATAATACAGTAGATTGCAAGTACGTGACATGACGCACGGGCGGCAGTACTCACGGAAGACATCTGGCGGATGTTTGATGGTATCCTGTGAGTTTGTAAGGGAAGTCTTTTGTGAGGATTACTGCTCGGAGTGTGCGCGGGCGAAAACAACAGGAAAGACAAAGCACCACAAACCATGCGGATCCCAGCGGCGCAAATGCGACCAGACCAGAATGGATATACCTGCAGAGCAAGCACTTTGTGGCATGCACTGCTCATGTCCACCTCTAAACGTTGTCTCAGTGCCATTTCAAACTCTGGTTTATGCGACAGAAATGAGTGGCTAAGAATCAAAGCTCGCCCTCCGGTTAAAAACTTTTGTTTGCTCTCCAAGTCGCACTGATGTGCAGGTTTGAACGTGCTAGCGTCAGTTCAATTGGATCGTTGCAAACAACGGCTGCCCTACTTGTGATTGTGATTTTGCACATAAGTAAAATAGCTTGCCGTGAATAGATGTTTTTTTTTTGTGGTCTGCAGCTGTGTCTGGTGTCAGATATTTTGTGCCCAGTACGACTGGGCGCATAGGTTCAGAAGAGCAAATGGCGCGCGTGCCACCTAAGTGTCAGCCATGAAGGAGCCGTCCACGATTGATGCTGCAGTGACGAGCGCGCACGTAGAACTTGAACTCTGTCGGACACACGAGTGAAAGTCGATGACGTGGCAAATCATTTTTCAAAACGGTCAAGGCTCTCTCTACGCAATATTCTGACACGCTTGGGTTTCAGGAACGTTTGTCGAGGAAACGTTTGCGCGTATATTTTCAATCGCTATCGCACATGGCTGATAGCTGGTATAATGAGCCGAACTTGATTACTCATTCAATTAGAAGTACATTTTTTTCGTGGTCGATTTTTATTATTTGCTTCGAACGGGAAATTAAGTGTGCCAGTTTTTTATATTTGAATAAATTTAACTAGAATTCACTATTTCTGACGAAAGTGTTCGCTCATTGCACTTCGGTACTCTTGACCAAAAGTATGTGCAGTAAAGCAGCCAAATTGTTCTTTAATATCTAAAATCGTAAAATGTGTATTACAATCTCGTTTACACCGAAATTTGCAACGCCGCTAGAGCTGTGTTTTGGTAGAGTCAGTGGCAGGCAAACCGGTGCAGCATGCCTCGCCTCACTCGAGCGCCTGATTGGATCGAGAAGGGTCCCCGGACCCCGGCATGCGGGCTGAATTCGGCCCGCAGAGTCGTTCCGACCGGCACGCAGATGGACGCGGCCCAGTCTGCGCGCACGCAAAACGACAAAAATAAGCACAAACAAAAAAGTACGAAGGTATTAGGACACCTAAAAAATAAGCGTATATATGTATAAATGAATGAACTAACAATAGTGGCCATTGTAATTTTTTATTGTTTATGTTAAATTTGGATACGTTGTATTATGTTGCATTATGCGCTATATATGTAGCATTTATCTGCGCAGTCCAATAAGACGATATGCAGAAAGCTGCTTGGTGGTTCTGAGGCAGCTGCGGGCGCGGCCACCTTGGTAGCGTAGAGTTTCTTGAGTATCGGTTTCCTCGCTATTTCCATGGCAGGGATGTGATCTCAAGCAACTTTATTGTCTTCTGATTTCCGATCACCCAAACGTGGACAAAGACTATACTACTCGTTCACCCAAAAGCTGAGACAAGAAGTCTGCCTCAGCGCTGCGCTTTGGGCTTTCTGCCTGCCTGCAAGTGTAGGATGTCATGCAGTAATCCTCGCAACCGTGCGCACTATGGAAGCCAGCGCCAGATCATGTCTTTCTATCCCTAGGGGCCCCTTTCTCAATTATTTTTTTGATGCGAAGACACATGAAGTCGTACTGTTTAGCGGTAGACTGCTCCACGCCGATACATGCAACTCCAGATTAGTTTTTCTCCCCTTTTTTTAGGTGTTACTGGCGAAAGATTTATTTGGTGAAAATCTCCAAATTCTTGTAAAGGAAACTGTGTCTAGGGGATAAACAATTTCAGGCGTTGCAGAAGAGCTTAAATTGATTTAAATGGCATCCGCCTCAAAGCACCGTTGTCGGATTTCGCGCTGTCGTTGACGAAGATTGCGCCTAACGCCTGCCGGAATAACTGCACCGACGTTCCCAAAACTATCACTCCCCCCCCCCCCTTTTTTTTCCCCCATGACCATACAAGAAAAAAAAAAAAAAGGGGGACCGATGAAATGAAGTTGACGTACGTACGTAGCGTAACTCTTTGCCGCCGCCGACGTCGAAGTTTTTGTATACACTTGCGATAAGCCTAAGTAAGCGATACAAACCTAGAACGTGGCGTTTGGCAAAATATACAGCAAAATTCTGTCTCTGGTGAGAGTATAGCAAACAGAAACGCCATCCGTGTCTGTCGTGTTTTCTATTCAACATAACCGCACTTTAAATATTCAAGAGTATTTTATCAACAAACTCTCCTGTTTAGTTGTGGAAATCAGCTGCTAAGCAATGATATCGCATTTTGACTGTCCAAAGAATTTCTTTTTAATATTTGGCATTCAAATGTTTTCTTTGTGGTGTTTTCTGCTTTTATTGTTCACTGTTGAACTATACGCATCTTCAATCATGGTTTGTAGCGTAGATTATTAAGACGGATCAGGTTTTTTGCTTGCTGTACATAGCCTTGGATCTCAGACTCGCGTACAAATTGAGGTGTTTTCGCGTAAAGAAAAACGTTTCAGCAGAAAAAAATTAGAAACAATATTAGTAAAATTGTGTGAAGAGGTTAGGGCCCTTTTTTCAATATACTCCGTATCACCCTACGATGGAATTCAGCCCAATGGTACAGGCCACCGGGTCCAATCTACAACCTAGCAAGAACGAAGTGGAAGCTCCTCCCACCTCTTTCCGCCTCAGCAGTGCGAACGCCTGAGGGGAGGCGACCTCCCTCCGCACGTTGCTCCGCTGATGGGGAAAGGGGTGGGAGGAGTTTCCACTTCGTTCTTGACCTGTCACCGACTCTATAGGTATAACCTAGCCAGCTCTAGACGTACGTGTCACGCGCGCCAAGACGCGTCGGTGGAGGTGCGGGTTTTCTGTCTCGTTTGTCGAGGCCTCGTGGTAGGCCCATCGCCTGCTGGCTGCTACCGAAGACTACTGAAGGGATTAAATACCGTGCGGAAGCAATATGGCGAAGCGAACCGGGGTCAGAACCAGTGGGTGTACTAAATCTCGCGACGACAACTTTCCGGCAATGCGGTGGAAGCGTACAGGCGCGTTTCCTCTCCCGACGAATTAGTGCGCTCGAATAATAGCTGCGCGCGCTTCCTCCTCTCCACTGCATTGCCAAGCTAGTTGACGCATTTTAGCAGTGGAGATGCTTGGGATCACTGCTGGAACGACGTTGCGTCAGTGCTGCCTGCGCGCCCTGCGCGCTTCTTCAAACAGTTAACATGTATGATGCAAGATCGCATGAATGTTTATGAAACTGGCTACCACGCGCTTTTACTTCACTTCTTAAATATCGAGTAGCATGCTATCGCAACTGTAGAACCATATGTAAGAATCAGTGCTTCTGGCGTAGTCTGCGTTATCTGTAATCTTCTCGCGCACTCTTTTGCAATGGATGCAAGCTTCTACGGTGGCTCCCAGTCAATAGACCTTTCCGAAATTCAGTCTGGCCACTTTGATCACTATCATCATCTGTGGAACGGCATCTGTGCCATACCAATGGCGGCCTTCTGAGTGACTGATAGAGGAAGACGTTGAAGATGCTCCAGCGAATTATGCGAGTCCTGTACATTCGGGGGTTAAGTATGATGACGTTGCGGAATGGAACACAAGAGCTGCTGTAAGCGTTACATTTCTAACTCAAGATTCAGCAAATCTGTGGGCGGTACACAATCGGCTTTAGAGCCTTTGGTATAAAGAATTTTATCGAGGCGTCTGTGTGGGTTGGAGCTTTGTTCTCACTGCAGGTTCTTCGTCACCATCGAACTGAAAGTGATCAAGAAAGAACTACAGATTCAGCGATTCCTCGCCCGTCTGTTGGCTGCGAAAGTGGCGGCGCCCGATAAATACAAGTTCAATACCGCCATTGGTATGGCAAAGCCTAACCGCTATACGAGCCAACGCGATGGCATCATAATTTCGGAAAGCGGTTTCACGCGTGAGATAACACTTCGGCATGCTTTATTTTTCGTGTTGTCACTGATTTTTTTTCCAAGAGCTGCGTCTAAAGTAACACATAAAAAGAACAAAGTGTCTGCGTGTCAGGCCAGTACGCGAGATTAGCCGGCCGTTGCATCCGCAGCAGGGAACGCAAGCAACGCGTTGGCATCGCACCTTCGCACGAAGCGCGGTCGCTTGTTTACATTGAGCCTTTGCCGTACAGATCACTGGTTTCGTTTTCTCGCGTGGATACCAAGATGGCGGATGTAGTTCTTGGCGCGCTACTCGAGGGCGCTCTGGCATTTCGCATATCGTATATTATGTTTACTCTATAATTTAGGTGTAAGAGCTGCTCTTTTACTGTTTGTTCTTAAACGCGCACCACAAGCGAACGTAACGATCTTCGAACCTTTGTAACCCCTTCTTATAGCTGAAAACGGAAACTGAGTGGTAGTGATATTAAATAAATGAATAAAATCCGTCTCCGCGTGGTTGTGGATGGCGGGCGTACGTACCGCGATGTAGTCGATGGCAGGTGCTGATGGCTTGGCCCGCCGTAAGAAGAAGCGCTGGAGCCGGGTGAGGGGCCCGTCCGGGCTCGATGGGAGACGGCACACTCTGGAACACGTCGCAGTAGCCCCACGCCCGGCGTCGCACGGGGGCCCGGCCGCATCGGAGGCCGCAGTGGTTCCGCATCCGGGGGATGGCGCACGCGCTCTTGCACACACGTCACCGGCTGCGCACCCCATATGTGCATAGACCAACACGCTGCTCACAAACAAGTTAGAGTTGGCCCACAAGCTGTGGGCATTGCACGTGCGCAGAAACCTGGGCCGTGGTTTGCTATACTCTGTTGACCTATAAGCTGACACTAGAATCTCCGCCTTTCAGCGCGAGGGCTTTCTGCCCTCGCTAACACAAGTGTGAATCGCACAGGAACGCGCAAGCAAATTAAGCAGTGCGGAAGCCAGCGAGCTCGCTCTGAAGGCGGGGCTTGTCTCATATTATACACCTTTTCCACGAAGGCGCAGCCATTTTGAATGTCGTCACTAAAGGCCCGTTCACACTCTTGCGACCGAGTTCGACCGAGATAGACCAAACCGGTTTTTAAGCCTCTTGCGATCTCTTAGGACCAGCTCGGCTGCAGCGGAGCTGGTCCTAAGAGATCGCAAGAGGCTTAAAAACCGGTTTGGTCTCTCTTGGTCGAACTCGGTTGCAAGAGTGTGAACGGACCTTAAGCGGGTATGCGTTAAGGCTAGGGGTGTCGCGAACCGGTCGAGGTTCGAGTTCGACCAGGTTTGAGCTTTTCTCGAACGCCATTAGTGAAAAGTCCGACAAAGGTTCGAGCTCAGGTTCGACCGCTCTTTGCGCATGCGCGACAGGCCGGCCAGTTGGCTTCCGATTGTGATGGCTAGCCGGAGAATTAACGGCAGCACTGATTGGGTATATTAGTTAACACAGCACAAAACATTAAGTTATCTCACTTCAGCGATTAGAATTAGTTTCTTTTCAATTTGCTACTGCTCATAAAATTAATATACAACCTTTTGCATAAAAAAAAAATTCCTCCTAAACCTAGACCTTTCCTGTATCAAAGGTATGAGCGCACTGTCCACACAAAGCTCTAACCGTTTTTAAGGAATTTGTCATACTGCAAAGGATTACGAGTGACAAAGAGATGATGAAAAAGATTGGTGAAATTATCTAGGGAAAATTAAATGATGTACAATTAACTAGCACAGCTGGGGACAGGCGGGACAGAGGAGGGCCGGGCTCCCTTCCGCGTGGCTCCGGTCCAAAGTCTCCACCCCGGTCTCCCAGTAGGTCCGGTGTTAAAACGCCGAAAAGGTTACGGCCAGAGGAAAATTAGCGGCTCCCCCGCGGGGGAAGAGCAGGGGGTGATGTTTGCAGTTTCCTTTGCCCGATCCCCCCAGAAGGTCAGCCTGGTGATATCCCACACTGCACCTGGCGATAGTTAGGGAGAAAATGAATCACGTTTCTTGTCTTTTTAGACTTAGGCTAGGTGGCGCAAGCTACCGCCCGTTACAAAGGGTATAGCAATTAACATCCATCACATCCGGTCCGAGATCCGGTTAAAGTGCCTGAAGGTCTCGTCGAGGCTGGTTCGAATGAGTCAAACCCCGAAAGTTCGACCAAAAAATCCGGCCAGAGAAAGGTTCTCGTCGTTCCCAGTAGTTAAAATATCGCTTTGAGTCTCTCCACGCCGATAAAAGGTTTTCACAAAAAAAAAAAGCGTGATTGTCACAGATTCTTGTTTTGCCTCGTCTATATTTTCTCGCATATTGCAGGTTGAAATCTTTCTCATTATTTTTTTGTCCCGCTTACCAGGTACGAAGCCACGTGATTGAGAAACGAAAGAGAACGAAAACTGTCCATAGAAAGAGCGTCTTAGCTGAGACTGGGTGAAAGAAAGCCTGCCAAGCCTGGGGCGCGCGAGCGCTGAAACTTGACTGACACCATCTTACTCGTGCGCTAGCTTTGGCAGTGCTTTTTCACCCTGTCTTAGCTGACACCACTATCTTCAGTGGCGTACCAACTTGTTTTTGAGGTGGAGGGGGAGGGGACAATCCAACCCCCCCCCCCCCCTCCAAGGCCGGGGTGCGGTGCCCTGGTATCCCGATTGTCACAGATTCTTGTTTTGCCTCGTCTATATTTTCTCGCATATTGCAGGTTGAAATCTTTCTAATTATTTTTTTGTCCCGCTTACTCAGGTACGAAGCCCACGTGATTGAGAACGAAAGAGAACGAAAACCGTCCATAGAAAGAGCGTCTTAGCTGAGACTGGGTGAAAGAAAGCCCGCCAAGCCTGCAGGGCGCGCAGCGCATGAGACTTGACTGGCACTCATCTTTACTCGCGTGCAGCGCCAGCTTTGGCAGTGCTTTCTTTCGACCCTGTCTTAGCTTCGACACTACACTATCTTTCAGGTGGCGTTACCAGCTTGTTTTTGAGTGTGTGGAGGGGGGGAGGGGACAAACCACCCCCCCCCCTCCGAGGCCGGGGTGCGGTGCCCCTTGGTAGTCGATTGTCACAGATTCTTGTTTTGCCTCGTCTATATTTTCTCGCATATTGCAGGTTGAAATCTTTCTCTCATTATTTTTTTGTCCCGCTTCCACCAGGTACGAAGCCCACGTGATTGAGAGACGGAAAGAGAACGAAAACCGTCCATAGAAAGAGCGTCCTAGCTGAGACTGGGCGAAGCAGCCTCGCCAAGCCTGGGAAGCGCAGCGAGCGCTGAAACTTGACTGACACCATCTTTACTCGTGCGCTAGCTTTGGCAGTGCTTTCTTTCACCCTGTCTGCAGCGGACATCCACTATCTTCAGTGGCGTACCAACTTGTTTTTGAGTGTGGAGGGGGAGGGGACAAACCAACCCCCCCCCTCCAAGGCCGGGGTGCAGCCCTTGCATCCCGATTGTCACAGATTCTTGTTTTGCCTCGTCTATATTTTCTCGCATATTGCAGGCTGAAATCTTTCATTATTTTTTTGTCCCGCTTTACCAGGTACGAAGCCCACGTGATTGAGAACGAAAGAGAACGAAAACCGTCCATAGAAAGAGCGTCTTAGCTGAGACTGGGTGAAAGAAAGCCCGCCAAGCCTGGGGCGCGCGAGCGCTAAACTTGATCGACACCATCTTTACTCGTGCGCTAGCTTTGGCAGTGCTTTCTTTCACCCTGTCTTAGCTGACACCACTATCTTCAGTGGCGTACCAACTTGTTTTTGAGTGTGGAGGGGAGAGGGACAACCAACCCCCCCCCCCATCCAAGCCGGGGTGCGGTGCCCTTGGTATCCCGATTGTCACAGGGATTCTTGTTTTGCCTCGTCTATATTTTCTCGCATATTGCAGGTTGAAATCTTTCTCATTATTTTTTTGTCCCGCTTACCAGGTACAAGCCCACGTGATTGAGAACGAAAGAAAACGAAAACCGTCCATAGAAAGAGCGTCTTAGCTGAGACTGGGTGAAAGAAAGCCTGCCAAGCCTGGGGCGCGCGAGCGCTGAGACTTGACTGACACCATCTTTACTCGTGCGCTAGCTTTGGCAGTGCTTTCTTTCACCCTGTCTTAGCTGACACCACTATCTTCAGTGGCGTACCAACTTGTTTTTGAGTGTGGAGGGGGAGGGGACAAACTAACCCCTCAAGGCCGAGGGTGCAGTACCCTTGGTATCCCGATTGTCTAGATTCTTGTTTTGCCTCGTCTATATTTTCTCGCATATTGCAGGTTGAAATCTTTCTCATTATTTTTTTGTCCTGCTTACCAGGTATGAAGCCCACGTGATTGAGAACGAAAGAGAGAACGAAAACCGTCCATAGAAAGAGCGTCTTAGCTGAGACTGGGTGAAAGAAAGCCTGCCAAGCCTGGGGCGCGCAGAGCGCTGAAACTTGACTGACACCATCTTTACTCGTGCACTAGCTTTGGCAGTGCTTTCTTCACCCTGTCTTAGCTGACACCACTCTTCAGTGGCGTACCAACTTGTTTTTGAGTGTGGAGGGGGGAGGGGACAAACCAACCCCCCCCCCCCTCCAAGGCCGGGGTGCGGTGCCCTTGGTATCCCGATTGTCACAGATTCTTGTTTTGCCTCGTCTATATTTTCTCGCATATTGCAGGTTGAAATCTTTCTCATTATTTTTTTGTCCCGCTCTACCAGGTACGAAGCCCACGTGATTGAGAACGAAAGAGAACGAAAACTCGTCCATAGGAAAGAGCGTCTTAGCTGAGACTGGAGTGAAGAGAAGCCTGCCAAGCCTGGGCGCGCGAGCGCTGAAACTGACTGACACCATCTTTACTCGTGCGCTAGCTTTGGCAGTGCTTTCTTTCACCCTGTCTTGGCTGACACCACTATCTTCAGTGGCGTACCAACTTGCTTTTTGAGTGTGGAGGGGGAGGGGACAAGCCAACCCCCCTCCAAGGCCGGGGTGCGGTGCCCTTGGTATCCCGATTGTCACAGATTCTTGTTTTGCCTCGTCTATATTTTCTCGCATATTGCAGGTTGAAATCTTTCTCATTATTTTTTTGTCCCGCTTACACCAGGTACGGCCCACGTGATTGAGAACGAAAAGAGAACGAAAACCGTCCATAGAAGAGCGTCTTAGCTGAGACTGGAGTGTGAAGAAAGCCTGCCAAGCCTGGGGCGCGCGAGCGCTGAAGCGACTGACTGCTCCTGCTCCGTGCTAAGCACAGCGGTCTTTCTTTCCCTGCTCTTGTGTCTCTCGCTGGTAGCCTGCTGTTTGAGTGTGGAGGGGGGAGGACAAATAACCCCCCCCGCAAGGCGGGGTGCGGTGCCTTGACGCCGATTGTCACAGATTCTTGTTTTGCCTCGTCTATATTTTCTCGCCTGGTTGAAATCTTTCTCATTATTTTTTGTCCCTTTTAGTGCAAGCCCGCGATTGAGAACGAAAAGCGAAGCCGTCCGTGAAAGGCGTCTGTGAGACTGGGTGAAAAGCTGCCTTCAGGGCGCGAGCACTAGTGACTGACACCATCTTTGCTCGTGCGCTAGCTTTGTAGTGCTGCTGCTATCTTATTTGTTTCCTCCCAGTGGCACCGACATTTTGGTGTGGAGGAGGGACCTGCCAACCCCCGCCTGGGGCAGGGTACGGTATGCAAGCATACGATTATACAGATTCTTGACTTTTGACACTCGTCTATATTTTCTCGCATATTGCGGGTTGAGATCTTTCGCAGTGCTTTTTGCACTTTCCACCGGGTACGAAGCCCGCGTGATTGAGAAACGAAAGAGAACGAAAAGCCGTCCATAGAAAGAGCGTCTTAGCTGAGACTGGGTGAAAGAGAGCCTGCCAAGCCCTGGGGCGCGCGAGCGCTGAAGCTTGACTGACACCATCTTTACTCGTGCGCTTAGCTTTCGCAGTGCTCCTGCTATCTACCTGTAGCTGCCTGCCACTATCTTCAGTGGCGCACCAACTTGTTTTTGGGTGTGGAGGGGGAGGGGACAAACCAACCCCCCCCCCCCTCCAAGGCCGGGGTGCGGTCCTTGTCGCTTGGTAGCTCCCGATTGTCACAGATTCTTGTTTTGTCCTCGTTCCATATTTTCTCGCATATTGCAGGTTGAAATCTTTCTCATTATTTTTTTTTTTGTCCCGCTTACCAGGTACCGAAGCCCACGTGATTGAGGACGAAAAGAAAACGAAAACCGTCCATAGAAAGAGCGTCTTAGCTGAGACTGGCAGGTGAGTTATGCCTGCAAGCCTGGGGCGCGCGAGCGCTGAAACTTGACTGACTACCTATCTTTACTCGTGCGCTAGCTTTGGCAGTGCTTTCTTTCAATCTCTGCCTTGGCCGGGACACCACTATCTTCAGTGGCAGCACGCAACTTGTTTTTGAGTGTGGAGGGGGAGGGACAAACCGGGACCCACTCCAAGGCCGGGGTGCGGTGCCCTTGGTATCCTCGATTGTCAGCAGATTCTTGTTTTGCCTCGTCTATATTTTCTCGCATATTGCAGGTTGGAAATCTTTCATCGTATTTTTTTCTCCCGCTTGCCAGGTACGAAGCCCACGTGATTGAGAAACGAAAGGGGACGAGAAACCGTCCATAGAAAGAGCAGTCTTAGCTGAGACCGGGTGAGCTAGAAAGCCTGCCAAGCCCGGGGCGCGAGCGCTGAAACTTGACTGAAAAGCACCATCTTTACTCGTGCGCTAGCTTCTGGCAGTGCTGCTCTTCACTCCTGTCTTAGCTGGCACCACTATCTTCAGTGGCGTACCAACTTGTTTTGAGTGTGGAGAGGGGAGGGGTACAAACCAACCCACTCCCCCCTCCGCTCAGGCCGGGGCGGTGCCCTTGAGCATCCCTTGGGCAGCCGCCGAGCAGTGTTTGCCCTGCCCAGCGGCGGTTGCTTCAGAGGGCAAAACACATGCCTTGCCCCCCCCCTTCACCCACACACACACACACACTCACACACACACGCACACTCTGAGAACCGGGGGGGGGCAAGCGTACCTCCCTTGTTCCCCTGGTTGGGCCACGCCCTTGACTATCTCTCATGTGAAGCCCAGGTGCTCGAACCTGTGCACCCCAACGCTAGGTGATTTGTTTCCACAGATTGCTAGTTGTACATGGGGAGCGACTCTGCGTGACAGATATGTTTTATAGAGGTATATCCTAATCTTGGTGTCTCCAACATGATAAGACCAAATTATCTTCTTTTTCACGAGTATGCTTTTTGCTTGCGTTTTGGTCCGCCCAGTCTCCATCTAAGTGACTATTTGCAGAAAACGCCTTACAGTCACACGAGCGCTCTCAAATGCCCCCGCATGAATACTTCACCGCAACTCACTGAAGCCTTTTCTATCGGTGTATCCAATGAGAGGAGTTAGCGGCATCGCGCCTCCATCGCTTCATGCGGTCTACTTTTGGCTGACGGCTCAATAAACGCAGGGCGTCGCGAGAGCATCTCGATCGCTCCACAGCCGATGAGATTACGGCAGCATCCAATAAAAACTGCGAAGTATGTATCACGAAGAAGAAACAAGCGGAGAACCGCCTCGCTTGAGACTGAGACTACATGTATCCAACGATGCGTGATGACAGCACACCGCCCTTCTGATTGGCTGGAAAATGATTAAAGCGGGTCTAATGCTTGGTGCTTTCAGTGTAATTGCGGTTGCCGGTGCCACGCACGCGGGAGGAATTCTGAAAGGATAGCATGCCTCCGTGTCTCTCCAGGTAGGCACTCGGTGGCGCGTATAGAAGTTGGATGCATGTACTCACGGCGTTCCTGACAGCTCAACACGCAGAGCTTATCCGGCGTGAGTCGCTTCCGCTGAGCATGCACTCGGCCATGCCGTACTTGTTGCAAATGGAGCCGGTGCACTCCCCGGCCAGGCAGACTTGCGTGTTCCTGTTGCACGCCGTCATATTGGCTTTCCAGGTCGCGTTGGGGCACTCACTCGATTCCGGTGAGCAGCGGGTCAAGGCTTGCTCCAGGGCGTGATTCCGCGCAGCACACCGCGAAATCAAACTAGGGCGGATGAAACGGAATCGGCGTGTTCGGCTGTTTAATCACTTCAGTCTGCACGCGTAAAAAATGTGAAAGGCTTAAATGGTCCATCATACTGAGATATGCATATGTCGGTGTCTCCGACAGCGAGGTTGAGAAGAAATCGTTTTCACTAATGTATTGTGAGACATTTCAAAACTGGTTTAACCTTCATGCAATTATCGGGTTTGAAATTTTAGTACGATAAGAAGTCCGCCGCGCTTCCGACTATGAGAAATTAATCCAGATTTGTTTTACAGTGTGTGAGAAAGAGATAAGAGGGTCGGTCATTAGTTCGGCTCGTCTCACTAGTACATGCCAAGCGTGTTCTGTTTTAAAATATACATTATACAGCTACTCACCATTTTCGCGAGAGACCTCACTAAACTCTAATTTTTAAAATATGGTTTACTGTTTTTTATGGTGTTTAGCTTATGTGCCCCATCCCTCTGTA
Source organism: Ixodes ricinus (assembly GCA_037355805.1). Classification (NCBI taxonomy): domain Eukaryota; kingdom Metazoa; phylum Arthropoda; class Arachnida; order Ixodida; family Ixodidae; genus Ixodes; species Ixodes ricinus. The sequence continues at coordinate 45,196 of JAZHYW010068525.1, forward strand.
ATGCCTTTGGCCATGAAAGTAACGATATAAATAAATAATTAAATGAGAACTTCGAACAGGACCAGTTTGCCATCAAGACATGCCTTTGTGTTTAATTTAATTAAATTATGACCACACTGGGATCTGTGACTGATTTTCATCATGCCCGAGCCCACGCTCCGGAGCATTGTGTCTATTGGCGAATGACTGGGGGGCGGTGGCGTGTAGCAACGGCGGAGGGGGGGGGGGGGAGGCCCTGGGCCGGGTACCAGGCGTCCCATTCACGGGGGGGGGGGACGGGGGCTGTCACCTATAATCGGCCCCTCTCTTCCCTTTACTGGTTTGTTCCAATCTCGGGGAATGAAATGGTGGGAGTAGGGCGACAAAAGACATAGGGCCCGGGTGCCGGATGGCACTCCAGCTGCTCTCTTTCGCTTGTTTAGAAGCTATCTCTGGCCGCCATAGCATATTAAAGCACAACGAACTAATAAAGACAAAAAGAGACATAAAGAAAACCCAGTGAAAAATAAATACACTGACGAAGCTGATAAATTACCGCACGTTGCGGAGAAGAGTCACACCAAACTTTCGGTTGAAAATAAAGATTTTTCTTCGTAGATAGTCCACACCCGGTGAGCAGACTGCACTAGTGCCAAATCCGCACGTAAAAATTCTCCCACACTTTCACGAATTAGTGCCTTACTAGGCCACGAAGAAGCTCGTGTCATACATAAATCGTCACTAATATACTTTGTCATTCATAAAATCTGTCACTGCTCGTCATAGTGAACGATCTGAAAATACAAATCCTTGTATAGTCCGGAGCTGTAAAGAGTACGCACCGCGTAAAGTGTCAAATTTTGAATATGTATGCTTACGTTGATATAGTCAGCCAAATGCAGTAATGAACTATCCCACAGCCTAGACATAGCTTATTTGTTACCTGGACCATCGTCGATCCCGAGTGAACTTATTTTACAGTAGTGAAAATATCGATGTTGATGACCAGGCGTGAAAGGATATTCGCGTATGATTCGCCAGTGCGCACGGACTCCTTTTGCGGAAAGTCCCCTTCGAGCAGTCTGGCAGTCTTTGGTGCAGCACTGTCCCGCCGTCGGGCTGCAAGAAAGTAATCGCCGGGAAAGTTTCTTTTAGGAACATTTTCTGTTTTTTTCAAACAATGGAAATTATTGCGGAAACGATCGCTGCAACAGCTGCAGTTTTGTCCTCGGGTACAGATGAGCAAACTCTTTGAAAACAAGTCCACGTTTCCCCACACAGGCCGGCGCTAGAACACCGTCTCAGCCGAAAGCCGGGTGAGAAAGCTCTGCAAAGCTAGGGCGCGTGAGCATCTTGAGACGCGGCAGAAGGCCCACTCAGCGCGTGCGCTGGCGCTGGCAGTGCTTTCTTCCCCCAGTCTCAGCTGTGACGCTGTTCTGCCAAGCTGGTCCATGTGTCGGCCGGCACTGCGCGGGAGCAGAAACTGCGTGAAAACCTGCGAATGAGCGAACGCAGCGCCACCTCAGTGGCGTGAAGTCGGAACCGTCCGATGGTGTTTACCGCGAAGGACAGACACGCAGACGGGACTTTGTCGAGTCCCTCGTGTCCTTGTCTGTCCCTGGCGCCATTTATCGTTTCTAATGCTTATCCAACTAGCTCACCTCAAAACTCCCCTGAAAATGTTTTAGAGAGCAGCTCTTAGGCGCCCGTTTCCGGCTCAGACGGCGTCGCCGTCGGCGTCGGCGTCAGCGTCGGCGTAACCGCGCGGTGCATGATGGGTAAACTTCCCGCTAAATTTAGCGGAAAATTTTCCCGCTAAATCTAGCGGAAAATTTCCCAGCTAAATTTAGCGGAAAATTTTCCCGCTAAATCTAGCGGAAAATTTTCCCCGCTAAATCTAGCGGAAAATTTTCCCCGCTAAATCTAGCGGAAAAATTTCCCCGCTAAATCTAGCGGAAAATTTTCCCTGCTAAATCTAGCAGAAAATTTCCCCGCTAAATCTAGCGGAAAATTTTACCGCATAAATCTAGCAGGAAAATTTTCCTGCTAAATCTAGCGGAAATTTTCCCCGCTAGATTTAGCGGGGAAACTCCGCCCCCTCCTCGAGGTCCGTGACCTTCGGCCGCGTGACCCCCCTCCCTCAGGCCACGTGACCCCCCCCCCCGTGCCTCCCCTGCTCCTCAAGAGCTGCGCTCTAATTCGGCGTTACAGGGAGTTGTAAACGGCTTTCATTTTTTTTAAAAAGTCTGGTTTGGACACGCGTGACAAAAATTAATTTTACGTGAAAAAAAAATTTTACAGCAATATTAATGGCGTGAGACGCGATTTAGTCGGCAGTCACCTCCTTTCCACTTGTTTTCTCTCTCGGCATTTCGGGCGCGTGGAGGACAGCTTGATCGGCTTCGCCTTCACGACCGAGATGGTCATTCCGGAATGACCCATGACGTCATGGACTTCGCGCAGAATTTCAAATGAATCTCTCGCCGTCAAAATTTCTCTAAAATATTTTTCCGCCTAATTTCTTTTTGACAGGCGTGTCTTAATTTGTCTGCTAAATTTATTTTTTGACACGCGTGTCCCAACCAAACTGTATAAATTTCTTTTTTCTTTTTAGGGGTTCTTTAATATTTTTGGTAGCCTCTGGCCCTTGACTATGCTGGCCTGGGTTGTCTACCGAGAGAAAGCCGATGACTGATTCAAACGAATATGATGTGAATACTGTTTCTTGCTAGTGTAAAGCAATGAGTGTGTCATACACTGCGCTCCTGAGCCTTTCTCGTTGCGTCGGTTTCTGTATGCAAACAACTCGAGGTCATCTTACGTCTAATCTTTCATGAAAAATAGTAACTAGATGACACGCTAATCGCATGGTAGGCTAACCATGCGGTTAGTATAGTGACCTAGTAAACTTAGTATTGATGTGAACATCGTTTGTGGTAACAGTGATATGGAAATGCAACCAGGAAGGCCCGAGCAATCCAGCGAGGTGAGTATATTTTCATCTGACTCCGTGCGCCTGCCGCTCGCTTTGTGGGTAATTTGGTCACAGATTTTCCGTACAGAAGTAGCTCCCGGGCATAAGAGGCTCCAATGATCGTAGATTTTAACTTAGCCATCTAAATTCGTATCTTTTACGCACAAAATCCTGTCAGAAACGAACTTCCAGTTGCCACAGTCTCACCTGCATATGGCGGAGTCCTTGAGTGTGCATCCCTTATGCCCGGGGAGCTGCGCGCGGGTGACAACACTTGTCGTGACACTCGGACTCGTCCAAGCCGCAGTCGCACTCCTCGTCACCTTCCCGTATCTCGTTGCCGCAGATAGGTCCGCTGTTCCTCTGCCACGGAGACATGAAGTCTCGCTTGTATATTGCAAGCATTGCCCCGACTGCGTGGTGCGGCACTGGTGCCCCTCAGAGGTTTCCCATGGAATTGAAATTAGGAGGGTGTCTAAATTTTTAGGGGGGGGGGGGCATTCAGAATAGAGGAGTCGTCGCGAATTAGAGGCGCCTTCAGAAAAACAAAAGGGGGGTGTACGTGCCCCCCCCCTCCCCAGGAGGCGTAGCGCTATGAGAAAATCACTGGTGCGCCTATACGTGCAAGCTCGTGCAGTGTGCTGCACGTAACAATGTGCAGAAAAAAAGACACCTCCTATGGGTTTACACGATATTTCAATATTTACAAATCCTCAGCCCAGCGTGCGATTTCCTCGGCCGAGCACGCCAAGTTCGTCACTTCGGTAACCTTAGGAAAAAAGCCATTTGTATGAGAAATCTCTTGCGTCCAATAAACACATATGAATCATTAACGATATGTAAGAACCACATAGGAAACTTATAAGAAACGTCTCACAGTTTCTTATATGGTTTTAATATGGTTCTTATATGTTCTGATTATATCTTGTATGATTCATATGTGCTTATTGGACACAGACATTTCTCATACAAAATGAGGATTCTTCAATAGGGTACCGAAACTCCCAGGCTCGAAGTGCCAAGATGGCGGCTCAATCTTTTTCTTTAGTGTGGTTATCTTGAGCTTCTAGAAAGCATGTTTTTGTGTAAAAACAAGAGGAAACAACTCTCTTTGTAGGAACCTTTATTGAAGTTTTGTTCAAAATAACAGGCGCGTGGTGTTTTCAAAAATATTTGAGTTTACAAGGTTTTGCGGCGCAATTATTATTGTTTTTATACAACCATGTCCCACCGGTGATTTCAGGAAGCGCGTACCGACCTGGGCGAGTCCTAACTTCGGTAGTAATTTGCGGGCGCGTCCTCTTGGGAAACGGGGAGTGGCATCCCTGAAACCCCTTTCATATAGTATATATTTCGGCGCTAAAATGGCAGATTAAGGCCAAAATAGAACAGTCACGACTTACGCTATCTAATGTGATACTTGCGAAAGAATACAAGCAGCCGCGCGGTTCCCGAGTAGCCGCTGCGGTAGAGAATGGCGGCATTGCGATCGCCGTTGGCTCGGTACTCGAGTACGGATCGGTGCCACTTTTTCAGCGCAGGTTCTGTAGCGGTTTTCGAGTTAAGTTGTTCTGGTGACGTTGAGGTGAATCATCTGCGCGTCCACCGTGCAGACAGCAGCACCACCGCACCGGTGTGACGTCAGTTTGTCTACACCGGGTATGGACACCGCGCCGTTTTCTTTTAATTATCCAGATGCGCCGACGCGTGAGTGTTCAATTCGCTTTAATTGACTGAAACTTAATTACAGCCGAAGTGCTCCAATATCATCTTTTTTAGGGTGGTGGCGATGCCGATAGCATGTAATCATCACAGAAAGCACGAAGAAAGAACAACTATACAAGAGCTCGAGCTGGAGGCTAGTTGCGCGTTTCATCCAGAAAAACAGGCGGAAAGAAATAATCATTATGCCACGAAATGGTGAGATACTAAAGGGTGGCACAATGGCGTCACTATGATCAGCGGCACCCAGTGCAGTAGCCCGCCTGCCCCCCCCTCCCCACCTCCTTGTGACGCCATTGGGGCGGCATATTCCTCGCCAGGTGGCGCATGCACCACCGACGGCCGTTAACCCATCCATCCATCCATCCATCCAGATGCACGCCCTACCTAATGTAGCTTATTCGAGTGCCAATCTTCGGCCAAGATTTTCTTGCTTTGAAGCAGTTCTCCTGTTGGTTTCCCCGCTGAAGAAGGAACCAGAACGTCGCTGATGTTTCACTGATGCTGCACGGCGAGAATTTGTCGTTGTTCCGCAGCGTTCCTTTGGTCGCTGACGCGTACATGATGTAGTTCCCGGCGAAGCCACCAGGTACGCAGGTTCCACCGTCGTCGTGCTGCGGTCAGCAAGAAATCAGCGGCGACGGTAAAAGCGCTGAAGGAGCTTCAGCGAAATTCGGATAGTCACTGATTCGCCTCAAAATTGGCTAATTTTCAGGCAAATCTAACTAAAAACAACAAAAAAAGCCTTAATTGCAAGTCACCCCATTTTTTTCTCGCAAAGTTATTCAAGTTTTAATTTTTGGTCTGAGGAGACTGAGATACTCTACTGGACACGCTGAAAGCGTGACGTCAGAATGTTGTAATATGGGTCAATATGGGGCGCAACAGATATGTTCCCGACATGTTGCATGATGTTTGATAGTATGAAATTCATGGTGGTTAAGCTCACGCCATCAAAACGGGAAAAAAAGACATGCGCAAAATCAAGTTTTTAGGCAGCCTGCTCTGCTTGTATTATAGAGCCTGCGACGTCACCTGACTAGAAAGCGCGGGAAAATTTGTATGTGTGCTTTGGTATAATCTTTAGTTGTTGTTTTCTCAATAGAAATTTTGAATATAGAGATAAGAAATAGCATGCCGAAAAAAGTACTGTTCTGCTCTTTTTTAGATTGAAATCACTGCGAAGACAGGTTGGCCACATGCCGACGCAACGCACATGCCAGTCCTCGGACGATGAGTCAAACGGCAGGAGCGGGATGAAGCTGAGGGGAAGGAAAAATGAAGACTCCTCTCACCAACCGCGTCAACCGGATCTCCCAGCTGGCCCCGTCACCCTCCCCATCACTGCGGAGGACCCCCTCCCCGAATTGCACTGACCTCCTTTCCACCTCCGTCATGCACCAAGCGATCACCGCGGGAAATTTAAAAGTTGGCACACTCAACACGGTCAGCCTTGTTGCTTGGAAGAGGAAGCAATGGCTTCTTGACCTGCTCAACGAAGAGAAGATCGACATTGCCTTCATTCAGGAAACTAAGTTATCCACACCAGAGATGGCCAAATCCTTTGTTGGGGTTTTTGGGCATGACTTTTTCTGTGTGCACACGCTCACCACAAGGTTCTCTGGCGGCACCGCGGTCCTTGTCCGAAAGCGCAAGGACGTCGTAGTGGTGGCACGGGACTTAAGCGACGACGGGCGTGCCGCCACAGCGGACTGCCTGGTCGGCGATCGCCTGATCAGATTCGTCTCTGTGTACGCTCCCAACAACCCAAGAGAGCGCCGAGCCTTCTTTGAGACGCTGAGGGGCACACTGGACACTCCGGGAGACGTCGTGCTCGGGGGTGATTTTAACTGTGTTCTCGCCCCCTCGGACAGAACCAGCAATGCGAATAAGGACTCCAGCGCCGCCACCCTTCGTGATGTCATTCGGGACAACGATCTGATTGACGTTACAACGAGGTTCCCGGGCTTCGCGCCGAGGTACACCAGATGGCAAGGAGGCTCCCACGCAAGGCTCGACCGACTTTACGTCTCCGGCGATCTCATCCCACGTGTCGGCTCGTACCATGTCAAGATGGTCCCGTTCTCGGACCACGGCCTCGTCACCACGGAGATCAAAGGTGGCGCACCCAGTGGACGACGGCCAAGGGGTCCCTGGAAAATGAATATGGCCATCCTGGACGATGAAGGCTTCTCCACGGAAGTGCGGCGGCGTCTCGAACATCTTGGTGACGCGGTGGATGCCTGCGCATGGGAGGAACTTAAGGGTGAGATTCGTAACCGCGCCGAGTGCTTCTCAAGGGCCAAGGCAGCGGCGGCTAGAGCAAGAGGAGCGTGATCTCACCAACACACTCTGCGCCATCCTGGAGGAGGAGGAACGAAGACCTGGAGTGTTCGCCGAGGACGTGAAGTACTGCAAGGAGCGCCTCCTGGAGCTCCTAAGGGAAAGGCTAAAGGGAGCGCAGGTAAGGAGCCGAGAGCGGAATCTCGAGGGCGAGACACAGCCCACGAAGATTTTTCGCACTTTCGAGAGGAAACGAGCCGAAGCCAACCACATCTCCAGCGTCAGCCTCGAGGGTCATCACGCGCACGGGCAAGAGGAGGTCGCCGCGGCGTTCGAGCGGCACTACTCGGACCTCTTCCGAAAAGAGGAAGGCGTCTCCAGCTCTTGCCCAACGCTCCTCCGGGGACTTCCCGTCATCTCAGAGGAATTGAGGGAAATCACTAACGCACCCATCAGAGAGTCAGAAATCCGGCGAGCAATTAAGAAGATCTCCAGCAACAAAGCGCCGGGACCCGACGGCATTGGTGCCGAATTCTACAAAAAGTATGTGGACCTGCTCTGCCCCATCCTGGTGGAGGTTTTTCGAGATATCTTCGAGCGCAAGCTACTCCCTCCATCGATGAGAGAAAGTTTAACGGTGCTGATAGCTAAAAAGAACGCGAACAAATCAAACCCGGCAGTTACCGACTACAGGCCCATAAGTCTTCTCTGCACGGATTATAAAATACTGGCCAAAATTTTAGCGAGAAGGCTGGATCTCGCTCTTGGCGGCGTGATTGGAGAACATCAAGCGTATGGACTCCGAGGCCGCTCAATTGCACGAAACCTACACGCAATGCGCATAGTCAGGGAGGCAACAGGTGAAGGGCACCAGCCCTTGGCCGTCCTTCAGCTCGACCTCAGCCAAGCGTTCGACAGAGTGTCCCACTGCTTCCTCCAGGCCGTGTTGAGGGGATGCGGCGTGGGTGACACCATGTGTGACTGGGTGGCGCTGTGCTACAGGAACATTTCGACGAGGCTCTTGGTCAACGGCGAAAGAGGGAGCTCCATAGGGATAGGCCGCTCCGTCAGACAGGGCTGCCCTCTGTCGCCTATTTTGTTCGCCCTGCAGCTCGAGCCCCTGTGCCAGGCCATCAACAGGGATGAATCTATATGGGGGCTGCAACTTGGCGAGCAGCGGGCGAAGCTTCTCGTCTACGCCGACGACATCACCCTGATTTGTGCCTCCAAAGCACAGGTCGAAGTTGCTCTTGGGCACGTCGAGCTCTTCTGCCGTGTCTCGGGAGCGGCAATCAATCGACAAAAGTCCGCTGGAGCCTGGCTCGGACAATGGGCCACGAAACCTACAGAATTCGCAGGAATTGCATGGAAGGAAACTCTGGAATCATACCTGGGAGCCCCAATTGGAGAACTTGGACCAAGCATGGAGGTTTGGCGTCAGAAAACCAATGCCATCCAGCCCAAGCTGTCTCCTTGGCTTGGCCGGCGCCTATCCTTTTTTAACAGGGCGTACGTTTGCAACGCCGTATCGTACCCAGCCATTTTGTACTGGGCTCAGGCTGCCTGCTGTCCCGGGTCAACCGCCAACCAAATCCACCGGAGCTGGGCGCGATTCATATGGAGATCGTCCATGGAAAGGACTCGGCGCAGCAACCTTTTTTGAGTTTGGCAGCGGGAGGTATGGGCCTGGTGAACGTGACAGTCAAGCTACACGTGCAGCGCTTCCTGCTGTTTAGAGACAGGCGCGACCCTCTTTTTTTGAGCGCCCTTCACCACCTCGGCCTTCCGTACCTCGGAAAGTGGATGGCAAGCACCACGGGACGTACAACCAAGGGAGCAGGTCTGCGTTTCTACGCCGAAATTGCCAGTTCCATTGAGTTTTTTTGGTTCATTTCTCTTGGGAGTACCTGATGACGGCGAGTCGCAAGAAACTGTACTGGGATACGCTGGAGGTCCTACTCCCAGCGCCCCTCTACAGGACGGTTCCAGCCCCTCAGTGTGCATCCGGACTCTTCAAGCAGGTCCGCAAGCTCCCAGTCCCGGCGACAAGCAAGGACTTCTTCGTCCGGCTTCACCTCGGGGTATTGCCGGTCAAGGTGTGGCTGGACGACAGAGGGCTATTTGTGCCATGGTCAACCAACTGCGACTTATGTGGCGCGAATGAGACGCTTCCACATGTGTTTGTGGAGTGCTCCAACGCCTATCTCTTCTGGGACGAGATGAGGAAGGATCTCGGCGTGGACTTTCCCATAGACTGGCACGTCTTTAGATACCTGAACGTCGAGGGGACAGGTACGGCTTCATCCATGGTGCTCCCGTCCATGGTGCTCCTGGGGCTCCACGCCATCTGGCTAGCCCGCTCGGCCATGGTGGAATGCCACACCGATGCCAGGCCGACGTGGGACTATTTTACCTCCCGGTTGAGATGGCTTCTATCCATCGCGGCCCGGGGCATGGACCAGGTATGCCAGGAGTGGAGAGCAATTGAGGAAAGGCTGGAGGCTCGGCGACTCCGACATCAACGCTTTCGACTCGGCGAGGGCCGAAGCCGCGCCCACCGCTGCTAGCAACCGTCACACCATCTAGGGGATGTCGCGCCGGCGGCCACATCCAAGACCGTCACCCCTTTCCGGCACACACATTGCAACCAGCACCCCCTCCCCTTTCCCCTTTTCCGTTCCAACAAACCGATTTGCCGAGCTCTGATGCTCATACCCTGTAAATTATTGTAAATAAACTGTTTGGAAAAAAATAAAAAAAGCGTCGGTGGTTCAGTGGTAGAATACTCGCCTGCCACGCGGGTGGCCCGGGTTCGATTCCCGGCCGACGCAAATGCTGTTTTTTATTTATTTTTTTATTAAAGTTAGTGCAAAGCTAGATTGGCAAAATACCGACAAATTGCGCGTAAGCGTGGTGTCGGTGGTTCAGTGGTTCAGTGGTAGAAAGTTTGATTTTTAGCACTCGTTGGTGAATGACATGCGAACCATGAGCTCCGACGTGGCTCCGATGGAGCTGCTTCTACGGCTAGCCCTAGCCGGGTTTCTTCGGTTTCTGATTTTTATGCATTGCCGCAAGCCTACAGGATTAATTTGCCACCACTAAATTCAGGAATGATACTATTTTAATTATGTTTTCCTCGATGGAGACCCATCGACAAGGCCATACCGCGACGACGATTTTGGCGAAGCTCTGAGGGGTGTGGTTGACACGAAGGTCATTGCTGATTTTGGGGCGTTCCAGCTGAACCATCTGTGGATGCCGACCCTGCACAACGCCGCGGCAAAGAAAAAGCTCGCCCGAATAGAATAGCTGAAGGTGAAGAGAAAAATGTCTCGTTATCGACCCAAATCTGAGCGAGATGTCGTTCAACGAGGAGGTTGAACGACCTCAACATGATTTCACTTTGGTGCAGCACATGGCGACTGAGATTGAACACTAACAAAACAATATTTATAACATTTGCCAGTCAGCCTTCTTCCACGCAAAGGAATTATTCTATTAAACACGAAGATATAAAAAAAGTGTGAACATACAAGTACTCAGGAGTAATTTTTTCAGAGCACCTCACCTGCAACGATCATATCAAAAACACCGTTTCAAGTGCGTGTAAATCGCACGGATACATCAAACGCAACCGTTTCCGCTCATCTCAGACAGTCAAACTAACCGCCTACAAAGCATTTGTGCGATCCAAACTCGAATACGCCAACAACATCTGGTGGCCTCATCAAGCATACCTTCTTAACAAGCTCCAATCTGTTCAAAACAAGGCATCACGCTTCATTATGCATGACTATTCACGAACCTCGAGTGTCACTATTATTAAAACCAACCTGGAGTTGAAACCTCTAACCGTTAGAACCAAACTAGCCCGCCTTGCTTTCCTTCATGGCATCTACTACTCATCATCGGAATTTCGTAGCCTCTATATCCAAGATCCATCTTACATTTCAAAGCTCCGCGATCATCCACTACAAACTCACCCTCTCTTCTCCAGAACTAACAAATTTCAAAAATTTCCCCCTTTTACTTGCTATTGCCGACTGGAATTCCTTACCCGCTCACATCGGCCATCAAACTAATACCAACAAAATTTCGCGACATTTGTAAATCCTATTTGTAAAGTGTGATTAGTGAATGTTTTTTTTTCTTCTGCTGTTTTTACCTTTTATTATTGTGCACTGAATGTTGTATTTATTCCCCTCCCTCATGTAATGTATCCCAATCAGGATACCTTTGGGGAAATAAAATCTGATCTGATCTGAGGTGAAGAAGAAGTTCGAAGGCCGGGGAAGAGTGAAGGCCATCACGCGCGACCAATGGCGCAAACCATGCTTTGAAAAAATCGAGACAACTACCCTCAGGGAAGCCATCGCCGTCGACACCATTCCACTGGTGAACATCGTCGGCAATCCGGTGCTGGTCTTCGTACCAGGAGGACAACCACCAATGTGCTTGCGTTGCAACGAAGTAGGGCTCGTAAGGAAGCAATGTAGGGCAACGTGGTGCAAGGTGTGACGCTCATTCGGACACGAGAAGGACGATTGCGTCCAGACCTCAGGGGCGGATCCAAGGGGGGGGGGGAGTCGACGGGGGTAGCCCCCTCCCCCTCCCCTTTTCTCGGAGGGCAATTTGACATGGTGTGGACCCCCCGGTGCACAAGAAATAATGGGGTTGTAGCCTTCAAAAAAGAAAAAATGAAAAGTTTAGTAGTAGAACGTGGTGCGGTGCACACATAGGATACCCGGAGAGAGAGTGACCGGCCCCCAGACCCGCCAATGTGGGTAATTAAATAAGTTTATCAGAAGCAGTCTTGTGTCACTCAGGGCAGGGGAACCGGGAGGGTGGTAACCCACATAACTGGCGCCCACAAGAATCTTGCCTGCCACGCGGATGGCCCGATTTCGATTCTCGGCTAACGCAACTACTGTTTTCTTTTTTTCCTAAATAAAATCACTGAGACCAAGTTAGCAGGACGCCGACATTCTCTCACAGTAATTTTTCTCGCATTTCAAATTACCTCCTCTCCCTCCTGCCATCTAAATACGCACGTACAAAAAACAAAACAAAATTCTCGTGGTCGCCACATGCGTCACACAGGAGCATTCAATAAGGAAACCGCACAAAACGTATACCGGAGAACCGAAATTGTAGGCCGATCTGTGGCTGGAAGGTTGTCATCGTCGAGATGTACTGGGGCACGAAGTTGTGGTAGTTTTGAAACGTGACGATTCCCGTGTTGAGGCTCATCTGGAACTCTTTGTATCTATTGGTATCGGGGGCCAGCTCCACGGACATTCGGTACTTCTCGCAGATGCCCCCGGAGCCAACTTGAGACAAAACAAAAAAAGTGCACAAACGTTGTCAGGTGTTTTTGGTTAGTTAACGCTGCAAGGCAAGGTAATCTGGTATTCTGAAAGATGTCAAGACCGGTTCACACATCTGCGTTTGACTGTGATCAACCTCCTTGCAATCTCGCCATTTCTAGAAATGCTCGCCCATGACACTGTCAGATATTAGCGCGTTTTAGCAGACCGTGTTTCTCCGCTGAGCACCTCCGGCTACCCCGAACTCTACAGCCAAGGCCATCGCCGCGCAGGCAGAGAGGCGGTTTCTTCGTAGCGGAGGGCTGGCGGAGGAAGCACGGATCTACTAAAACTCCCTATTATGTCAAACCCACAGTTAGGAAGTGAGAGTAAAACGTACGCAAATCGGAGCTGTTTGACGGTGCCGTTA
>JAZHYW010068526.1:0-18187 GCA_037355805.1 Ixodes ricinus
GCCGCACATAAAACGAATTAAAAAAGGTTGTGTGTATGTTTATACAGCCTGGAATCTTGGTCTGCGGGCCACTGATCTCTATTGTAGTAGGCTGGATCGCGCATCGGGAGCCCATCGGTGTCGCCACCGGCAGCCATTTACTTGACACCAAGCAATACACTCAAGTCAATGGGAGAAACGCACAAAAGTAAAAATATTGGAACATGTACTTTGTGCTCGAGAGGCAGAGTATTTTATGGTCTGCTGCGATCCTTATTTTGGGTGTTTGGAGATTGAATCGGTATTTGCCAAACGTTCCAACGCCGATTAAAAAAATCAAACGTACCGGAGCACCTACGGCTGAGCTGTGCAAGCTTGCACTCGTAGTGGAGTAAACAAAGGAACTTCCCGTCAATGAGACCGTCCTCGGGGAAGCCCAAAAGTTGATGAATGACAAAAAAGTTCCATCTCGACAGCGGCTTTCCGGGAATGAGCGAATTCAGAAGAGCAAAGCCCTCGATCTTGTCGTCTGCTAAACCCAACTCAACGAAACCGCCACCAACTCTGCGGTAACTTTAGGCAACTCTCGCCTCATTGAGCTGCACTACAGTGGAGTCACTCTCGACCACAAAATATTTATTTATAAGAGCTGCGAGGGCTGTCAGTTTTAATGTTTGTACGCAAGCTATTTGACGTGCTTACCGAAAAGCATCCAAAACGTTTCAGTGGCGACAACAGCTTAGAAATGGGGACAACGGCACTTTTTCTCGTTCTTCCCATAGAGTCCCATGCATTGGCTGGTGTCAACCAATGGCCGCCGGTGGTGACACTCCGGCCCCAGCTGCAGAAGCCGCGGTCCGCGATCTAGCCTACTACAATAAAGATTAGTGGGTCTGGCTCAACAGGTGACGAGTCTCCAAGCTGGAGATAAGAAATGTAGCCAGTGCAGTACAACCGCTAGCATGACCTCTTTAACGTGCACCACACGACCGCCCGCCGGTACGATGCTCATCCAGATCGAAACGTGCAGTGATTGAGCCCAGGATCCATGGTCTGCAGCACGAGCTTTCGCTCCACGTGCTCCGAGCTGGTCGCTAGCCCACTCGGCCACCGATCCCCCCTCGGTGTACTGACAATTCTATAATTATGAGCAAGAAAGCAGCGTATCATGAAAGTTTTATTAAACACATAGATGAATAGAATTCGCAACAAATCTTCTAGCACGCCAACGTGCCTTTCGAAATGTCGTTCTACCGGGCTTTATCTTTCTTCTGCCCTTACGATGACGCATGTGAAGAAGAAATAAGGAAGATTGGGAAGTTACACTTCGCAACATTTATACACGACGTTTCTAAACCCATCTTTCCTGCTTACACCGTCACTTCCAGCGTATATACTGTACTATACTCGCGGTCAGCTTTCTGCGGCAATGTTGTCAATACTAGGGGAGAGGGTGCACCAAACCGCTGTACACGAACTTTCCTCCTCTCTTTGGATTGCCCCAGAAAGTTGACCGCGAGTATAGAACAGAGCACACCTTTATCGGTCCCACGATTCACGTCTCACAGAGCGGTAGTATAGACGCTTAAGCAGCTTTGCGCGGGCGCCACCATAACCGACAGTATTGTTTTGTTTCCTCTTATTCCGTTTACCTCACTTTACACTTACCATAGCAGGCCAAATTATTCGCATTTTAAATTCTGTTGTGTCCTTTGCCCTAGCCTTCGGCTCCTGCGCCGAGCTAGGGCCAGTGCCCGGGGAAACGGGTGCAGACTAGCCTTTCTGAAAGGCTAGTTAGCGCCCGTTTCAGTGGTTCGGTACATCAGTAAGACAAGGGGATGTCAGCAATGGCGGCTGTGATGTGGCACGTGTTTAAAACTCCTCTATACTAAGCCCCCTGATACTTTTGATGTCTTAATAATGGACTAGTGTCACTAAAGAATCTTCTATTCTGTTCAATGACCTTTTCCCCCAGTTAACTCTTCAGTTACCTTATCAGTGACTCTTAATGGACCTTCTTCCAGTAGTCCTCTGCGCATGCGCCTACTCTCACTCCCAGCGTGCTGCCGCCATTACAGGAGGGCAGCCACGCTAGCCACGCCGCGCTACAAGTAGAAGCTAAGTAGCCAGCATCGCTTAAGTACTGTTTTCATCGTGTCCATCATGTGTCTCTGCAGTTTGGCGGGGCTGCAAGGCTGTCTTGTTTCTGTCCATATCGTCCAGCATCATTGGTGACAAGGCGAAGCGTCATCAGAGTGATGGTTTCCTTCGTTCAACGGCCTTCAAGGAACGCCACATGTATACTGATACCATGCAGTGATATCGTTCCTTTACTCCTCAGTTGGTTGCTCCGAAGGGGGAAAGAGAACGACGATTGATTATTTTGCACACTCTATCGCAACGAAAGTAGTAGGTTGTGGTTGTTCATCTGACCAATCCCGAGCTTCGGTCTGGAAGCCGAGGAACAGTTCTCGTATATGCAACACGTGATGATGATCAAACCATAATGCCTTTAGTATTTGCGATATACAGAAAGTTCCCGAGAAGAGAGAAACGTGTTTTTAGGTCCAGGTAAATGAACTATGCATAGCAGTATACTTAAACTCAGTGAGAATGTGACGCTGGAGGTTGAGATAGAATGCTAAAGTTTGATAACATGACGTTACCTAAATCAAAAGATAATTACAAAAAAAAACGTTCTCAATAAGACAACGTTTATTTAAGCCTGTTTCACCTTATGATGTACCGCAGGAAAGGCTACAAGCGCGAGCTCCTTGCTCTGGGGCACATCTCGGCGGCACAAGCTCTCGTGCAGTATTGGCGGCTGCCAATGCTATGAGCTCGCGCTTCTAGCCTTCGCTGCGGTACAACATAAGGTGAAACGAAGTATAGTTTCGTCCAAAAATGGCATTGTGGGTGCCTGGAGCATATTGCCGCGAGCGCAGCTGACCAAGCAGGTAGCGCGCTCGTGGCGTAACGGTTATCGCGCGTGCCTTCCACGCAGGAAGCCAGAGTTCGATTCCTAGCCGCGGGTACGCATTTTTGTTGACTCAAATGAAGTGTTCTGGTAAATTCGAGAACCGCGTTGCTGATTCGAGTTTAGAATGTTCTACCCGCCGAACCTTCTACGCCGACTGTTCCAGAAGCCCACGCGTGTAACAAAAGGGGCTCCGCGTAGCCAGCCGGAGTCAGTTTCGCCCCAGCGTTCGACTCTGCTCTTTCGCCGATTTCGACGCCCGCGACGCTGTGCTTTTATCTTCTGTTTCCTTTTTATTTTTGGGCACAAGTTCGCCCTCATTAAACGTTTAGTTCCTTTAGTTATTCTCCGCCTCATCATTTGTCATTCGTGACAATATGTTTCAGTAAAACAAACTTGTCAGCAAGAAAGAAAACCATATTTTCTTTCTTGCTGACAAGTGTTTTCACTGATATTAGTCCCACGAGCGCTTCGGTCCAGAAGGTTCGAGCGTCGAGCGTTCAGGGAGAGATTGAACAGGAACTTTCGAGAACAATAAAGTAGGGCGAAATGATAAAAGTGACGTCCCGAGTAAGAATGAACACGAATCTTCTAGAAGTCTGTGACCGAGCGTTGCTCGCTCGGCCCCGCGCGCAGCAATATCGTTTCTTGTTTGGATAATATTAGGCTTAGGTGGACGTCTGCTGGTGTCTCAGCTGCAAATGAGAAAGTTAGGCAGTGCAGTGCAGTGAATATTTATTATTTAATTACTATTTTTCGAGGTGTTGTTCAGCCGTAAAAGAGAACAGGAGCTCGTGTACTTTTTTTTTTTTTTACATTTTGAGCCACCTGCGTTTTGTTTAAAACTCGAGGTTTTAATATAAACCCTTGACGTAAAAGTCAGGGAGGAGTTGAACCGGCATGATCAGCTGGCGCCAAGTTTGCGCGGCGCCAGCCAATCACGGCCCCCGAATTCCGTGCCGACTTTTTTGCCAAGTGTCCAGATTGGAGCCGCCGATTTCCAAAGAATGAAGTGCTCTGCGCTTTTGTGGCGCTGTTAATTGCAAACCCACATATTCAATCATGTCGGCATAGTGACGCTGAGGAAGGAAAGCTTTCTTGACCGCTGAGAAAGACGAGGGATCGGTACGCCACGGCTCCACTTCTAGCCCACGATAGCATGGAGCACCATCTGTGACGTCATGCTTGCAAAGCTCGTAAAAGTTCGTAAAAATTCGTTTTCAAATTGCACCCTTAGGAGGAATTTTTACTCAGACGACCAGTGAATACCCCAAATATATGCATGAATTATCATATTAAAATGAAATCGATCTCACATGAAGTCATAGTTTAAGGGCGTCAAGTCCTCGAAGAAATTTCGAGCATTCGTCGGAGCCTCTTACTCCGGGCGTATTCCACCCTTTTATACATAAAGGCGTCATAACGCCAATGCTAAAAATTAAGCGTGAGACACATGTGAGCAAAAAACAAGTCGCATCCGACCGCCGAGCGGCGTAACCATAGCAACCCCCTGCTGACGCAATGACGTGACCGAATGCCACTTCGCCGCGTCAGTGACGGTTGCCGTGGTTCAACAGCGCGACGCGGTTTTTGCTCACACGCGTTCCACGTCTTGAAGAGAGCTCCACCGGCTTCCACTGAAGATGTGCCCAGGCTTGAGGTCAGAAGACGCACGACTGTTCCGGATTCATGGCGCTTCCGCGAACACAGTGGAAGGCGTCGTGGAAGCCGCGCTGGTGTCGAAGGGCCGCGTTCCAGGCGACGCTGGGCGTCCGGGTAGACGCGCCTCCAGCCGCACGTCTTTCGCAGGTCTGCAGCACGAGGTAAATGAAGAAGAGCTGTTGCGCGTCCAGATCTCTGTTCGGAGCCAATCGGAGACGAAGCTGCTGTTTGGAGCTGTTGTAAACCTTCTGGAAGTGATTGTACGCGAAGCGCGTCACCGAGGCATCGCGGAGGACCGCCATGTTCTGGGGACCTTGGGGCCCTCCAGTGCACCGCTGGAGTGCGGCTATCTTGGACCTGCAGCCAAGAGGGAAGTGAGAAAATGGACACTTACATGGCAGTTTTACTTGTCCCTTCTTGTGTAGTAAACAAGCTTCCAAATCACCGTGGTAAAATAATACACGGGTTGCACTGACGTCACATTGCATACTTTTGACCACCATGTAAGAGAAGGAGAGGGAATGTACTTTTGTAAGAATTTTGAGTGACGGGTTAATCTTCTTCAATCTGGGAGGAGAATAGCGACGCCTGTGCAAATCCGGGAGGCACAAAAGAGGGTCCTGATAAGAGGGGAGATCCTTCTTGCCCTCGTCTCTGGTGGTCATCAGTGCTCTCTTTGAATGACGTCACGTGCAACCCATGTATACAAATATCATCCGAAACCCAAGTACAGCTCAATAAAAAAAAATTCGGCTTTTAGTATCCTCTTATTAGACTTGCTGGCTACCGCCTCATCAGTTTTGTTTTGATCACGTATGGTATTCTCAACAAGGTTGAAAGAAAAAAACTTTCAAAGGTCTACCTTTCACTTGCAGGAAATGCTGTAACAGAGCTTCAATAAACAAATAAGATTCTTTCTCAAGTTTGAGTCTGTACTGGTTTCTTCGGTATTATTTTATTTTTCAAATTAAAAGTCTACAGTGATATAGAGGCGTTTTCTTCGGTCTGTTAATACTTTTAATACGTAATTTCGGGGGTATCAGATTCAACACTCCAGTAAAAGCGAATCTCATCTAAAAATGGGAGACTGTTTCAATGTCCAGTTAATGACATCGAATTTCTTCGCATGCGGCTCAAGTTACGTACGAGGCGTGCTCAGGACGTCTTGCCTCCTAGGCTGTAACTTTTTTATTCATCGATGGAATTTAAATATGTTGCATTTGGAATGAAAGTTTGAATCTCTCGTTTCCCAGGATCACAGAACTTTCAAATGTAGTACCCACACGTGACCATCTTCATGGGGACAACGAAGTACCTAGCGTCCCGGCCTAATGGCGGAGAAATCCGTATCGCTTCAAGCACAAAAGCCTAATTTCGCTCGCAGAAACTGTCTGCAGGGACTTTCAACTGGAGTCCAATTGACCGCCCTTTATACTGGAGAAGCGGCAGGTAAAGTTACGGCCAGGGAGGGTAAATATGAGGCAAAATAAAGAAAAAACCACGCGAGATAAAAGCGGTGGCAGTATATTTATATACCTTCGCCAGCGCCGGCGGCTCGCGCCTCCTCTTGTGGTCGAGAGGTTAGAGTGCCGGCACTTGGCGTCGCGGCGTGAAAGTCCCGGGTTCAAATCGCGCCAGAAACTCTCTTTTTTTCTGCTTGTATTTGACTGCATTCTCACTAAGAATGTACACAAGGCCGTATGAGCTTTATAAAATTATTGGGCGGGTACTTCTGACTCACCAGTTCGTTGTTCTTGACCTCGGAAGAGCGCATACATGTCTCTGGCTTTCTTTACCAACTTCCGCCATGCCTCCTGCGGCTGCCGTGCACTCCGCGGAAAGCTTATGTCGTTGACAATATCTTCCCATGCCTGTCTCTTCGTTCGCCAGGTAACTGTGCTGCTGAATTTCTCTAGAATTTGTTGTTTTCGTTCTCCAATTGCTCTAATTAATTCCATTTGTTGATCCAAAGTCATTTTAGGTGTTTGCGTTCGAGAGATGGTTTGCGATGTCGACGCCTGACTCATTTTTGCATTCGGTTGTGATCGTCTGCTATCCATACTAAAATTCAACACGTAATGTGTTAATATTACAAAACGATTGCCACAGCGAGATGTAAAGAGTAAAAATATAACTTTTATCACATTCCATGCAAGTAAAAGTATAATATCTTTTATTTCGGTTTTACGACTTTCTCAGACGTTTGACTTGTTGCCTTGCCTGTAGGATTTCGCTCAATCAATGCATCCACGGCTGCTATTTTTTTCGTGTGTGTTTATTTCGTAGAATCTTTTTTTTTAATTGACACGACTGCAGTGTGTATTAGTACTAAATAGGCGCCTCCTGTTATTGAAAAGAGTCGTAGCAAGAGCGTTGTATATTTAAAAACACATAAAATAGTAGTTGCTGGGAAAGGATGCTTGTTTCGGCCCCGTTTGTGTGAAAGTCATAACGATGCTGTAATCTTGGTGTCCTTTTAATGAACATTATGAAACGTTCGTATTTGCGCGTTAACTTGGCTTGATCTTGGTTTCCTTTTAATGAACATTATGAAACGATTGTAGAAGCGCGTTAACTTGGCTTACCGTAACCTTTTTTTCCCCGGTTTGTCAGCCGAACAAGTGGGGCAAACAGTAAAAATCGTGTAAGGCGCAGTAGTCCTAGTGGATGATTAGTAAAAAACGATCACACTTAAAAAACAAAACACACTCGCAGAATAAAAAAAAAGTTTCCGCCGAGATTTGAACCCTGAACTTTCACGCCGCGACGGCAAGTCCCGGCGCTCAAACCGCTCGACTGCTGCAGACGCTGTTCGGACCGGCGCTGGCACAGATATATAAATACACAACCACAGCTTTCGTTTTGCGTGAGTTTTTCTTTATTTTGGCTTATATTTACCTTCCCTGGCCGTAACTTTACCTGCCGCTCCTAAAGTATGATGGGGCGGTTAATTGGACTTCAGTT
Source organism: Ixodes ricinus (assembly GCA_037355805.1). Taxonomy (NCBI): domain Eukaryota; kingdom Metazoa; phylum Arthropoda; class Arachnida; order Ixodida; family Ixodidae; genus Ixodes; species Ixodes ricinus. The sequence goes on from JAZHYW010068526.1 coordinate 7,583, forward strand.
GAAAGCCTCTGCAGTCAGTTTCTGCGAGCGAAATTAGACTTTGTACTCGAAGCGGCACGGACTTCTCTGCCATTAGGGCAAGGACCGGAGGCATGCTCTCCCCACAACCGGATACGCGACTCGCCGCAGGCCGTCGTAGATGATTAAGAGCGGCCATGGACGATACCAATCACGCGCTGCATCGGCAACTTTGTCGCCTGTCCCAAACCGTGTACTTTTCAGATGTTCATTTATCTTGAAAACAGACGAAGGTCTGATGGCGCGAGGTTCTGGGCTGTAAGGTGAATGAGGCAAAGCATCTTGGAAGAGCAAATCCTCCAGCGCGACGTTGGTCTCGTCAACAGCCGCCCACAATTATCTACAACGGCCTTCCAAACTTTCACGTAAATCTAACATTTTTGAATTCCATCTCTGGACCAAAAAAGTTGCAGCCTGGTATAAGCAAAACTTATTGATCACCCCTTATACTTAGGTGTTTCCTGAAAGGCTGGATAAATTGTTCGTACGAAAAGTTTGCATCGCATTTACAAAAGGATAATCTCGTGTTGGTCGCTGCAAAAAGGCCCATTTGGAAAATTAATAACGCTTTGTATAATTAATAATATTGACGTTAGAGTAACTAACTTTTTTATTCCGGAATGTATAGGTATGGTTACAAGTAAAAACCTGCTGAGGATCATCAAAAGTCAATAAATCAACTCATTTGAGATTTCGAAAGCGCGTACAAAAGTTTACGAAAAAAAAAAGAAACAGAAAACAAAAACTTGTTTAATTTAGGTGCGTTTCTAGGTTTCGGGTTTCTATCGGAGCGCATCTTTGCGCCAGCGGTCCAGTACCCCGTGGCCGAGCTGAGCAATGCACATGCGCCACACTTCCTGCCGTGCATCTTCCCCACCTACGCGTAGGGATATCGCGAACATCCCAAAGTTCTAAATCGACAGTTTTCGACCTTTTCGAACCTCCCAGGGTTCGATTTCGCAAAGTTGAGAACGTTCGAAACCGCCCGGATTCGAATTCGTAAAGTTTGAGGTCATCGAAATTTCAAATTTTCGAATTCGACGGTTTCGATATTTTTAAAGATTGAGGTGCGCAAAATTCGACGGTTTCAATTTTTTGAAAGGTTCAGGTTCCCAAAATTCGATCATTTTGATTTGTTTGAGATTCAGGTTCAGAAACTTCGAAAATATTAAATTTGTTCGGACCCTAAGTTAGCGAAGTACGAAGCCTTCGAACCTCACGAAAACCGGAGTTCCCGTAAATGTCTCGAGCTGAGCTCCGGAAATTTTACTACGGATCTTACACGTGCCGTAAAGTTCATTTAGTGTTCACTACTTCGGTACTACTCGATACTGGCCACAACTTCTGGCTGGTGGGAAAGACGACGCTCATTTTAGGGCAGGCTATTTCTCTGGAGGTCCATGGATCGCGGGACGGAGAAAATGCTGAGCCACAGGCAAGAATAGAATCAACACAGAACCCCACACTGCGAGAGCGCAAGGAGCACTCAACGACTAAACTCGAGGCCCCCAAAAACACGGTTCAATAGGCTCCCTGACGCATCCTGACCTTATTTATCTTTAAGCTACTTCTTGAAGCATAAATAGGGCTTTGTATGTACACTGGACGGCGTGTACGGTCAACCCAAACACTGGTTATGAAGTTTGGTTCTCAACTCGAGCGCTTTGTACTGCTGTCTTTCTGTGCGTATTTGCCTCCGGTGGAGCGGCGATGGACAGCGGACTGAAAGTCGAAAGCCTTCTCCACGGTGTGGCTCGCGCGCCGTTCATTCGGGAGAAGGGAGCCGCAGATATCTGAAACTACAAACACACGCGTGCTGGGCTGTGGAGATCGCACGCTGGGCTGTTGTTGTGTAAATATTGGAATGGTGTATACGCCATTCCAAGCTAGAGTGCCTTCATGTGCGCTTTGCTTTAAAGCCCCTTCATGTTTCAAAAGTAGCGCAAGGTACGTCGATGCACGAGGCACGTGCAACGTGCAGCCCTTGGGAAGATTATGGCGGAAAAGCTAGCACAGCGCAGCCCTGAGCCAGATCTCAGACGCCATGTACATCCCAGAAGTTGCGCGCGGCTCATGTATCGAGCATTTCCACAACAATGAATGGCGCCACTTTTCCCATGATAGAAGGGCTTTACTTTGCTTAGGGTGATGGCATTGTAGTACCCGATGCCGACAGCACGCGCCCTCGAGAAAAATACAAATAGTCGGTTACAAACTGCCACCGTAGCACTGTCAGAGCCAAGAGCTCGTGCCGGCCGGGAGACGCGCTCGCTCGCGCTCCCGGCCGACACGAAAAATGAGACAAAAGTGTCAGGAAAAAATGTTCAGATGTCATCACTACAGTCATCACCCTAAGCAAAGCGCACATGAAGGCACCCTATTCCAAGCGACAGGCCAGCGTGTACTGCTTCACAGTCCAGAACGTGCGTGTGCGTTGTCCGAGAAAGCGAGGAAAACACGCGCCATACGCACAAAGTCTATACTTCGTTTCAGCTTGGGTCCAGACGCAGGCGATGCTACAAGCGCGAGCGCTCCGGGCTTTCAGCGTCCCTGCCAAGCACGCGCGTCGTGCAATGCAAGCACTGTTCAGGGCCACACTCTCGCGCTCGTAGCATCGACTGCGTCTGGACCCAAGCTGAAACGAAGTATAGATGGCATCTTCCAGAAGACTTTTTTTTTTTTTTTTTTTAAAGATGTATAGAGCTTCTGTCAGGTGCCATCTTGAGAGCTGGGCACAGAGGAGTCAGCTACAAGGCAACCACGATGTACCTGCTTTATTAAAAGTTTTTTTTAACGTTTTCTTTTTTTAATTTTTCAACAAAGTGGTAACGCTCGGGCCATTTAGTTCGGTCGAATTGCCAGGCTGCAGTAAAGTTGACATTTGGGCTAGTTGGTAGTCTAACCTACTTAGGTATTTAGCGCACAAAGTAGAAAGAAGAACAGAAAAGAAAAGAGCGCCAAAGGCGCTCATTTCTTTCCTGTTCTTCTCTCTACTTTGTGCGCTTAATACCTTGATATGTTAGAATTGCGAGGCTTTTTAACCTACAATATTTTCCTTCTTCATGGCCACATTTGTTTGCATGCATGTCTACTATATAGTTAGAGCTCTTACGCGGTTGACATTCATGTGTGTGTGGAACTGCAGAAGAAAATTATCTGTATACATTTATAAACTTCGTGCAATTTTTTTTAATTCCGTAAAAAAATTGTAATTTGATTTAAAATTATTATAGGTAAAACGTGTACTAATTAGTTTTGACATCTTCACTTTCTGAAAGCAGCGTTTTTGAGGGATGAGAAGAAAAACGCACAAAAATAAACAGTACAGTCATTGCAGATGGTAAAATGAACTCACGTAACTTCAGTCACCCAACTCCTGTAGAGGAACGATTCATTATCTTGAGAGTCTGCTTCCTGGTTCCTTTAATGGGATCATAATGACTGCATGTATGTCAGCTTGTTCCATGCTTGATCGTTGGATCATCGCCGGAAAGGTCAAAAAGGTCGCAAAGTGCCGCGAAGCGAAACCAAACTCGAAAAACGCCACGACGCGCAGCAACGAAGTCGGGGCAGTCTCCAGTCGGGGCTCGCCAACAACAGGCAAGATAGGCAAGAACTCGTGTGGTGGCTCTGCCCAAGAACAGCGAATAAAAGCTTCGGCGCAGTATTTTGAATCTCGATGAGATTGACAATTCGTCGAACTTTTCAAGATGGCAGATTCGAAAGTATGATATTTTTCGAACTTACCAAGAAACAAATTCGAAAGTTCGAAAATTGTCGAGTTTTTAAATTTAGAAAGGTCGAAAGTTCGTAAATCGCGAATTTCTTAATACAATAAGGTCGAAATGATCGAATTTTCGAATATAAAAAGTTCGGAAGTTCGAAATGTAACAATTTATAAACGCAAAAGTTCGACAAAGCGAAACTTTTGGACCCTTTCAAACCCCTGGTTTGACCATGGAACCTTAGGTTTAGCCTTGGAACCTTAGGTTTGACCTTCGAACCCTAGGTTTGAAAAACGTTTGCGGCATCTCTACCTACGAGTAGTCAGCCACGGGGGGCAGAACCGCTAGGCGCGAAGATGTAGAGATCGTAGTAGATTGTACGGAGGGTTGATCTTAAAAGATAAGAAGCGTTCGCAATTTAATGATGGACGTTTGCGGCGGAGATTGGTCGCAAGTGCGCATGCGCTGCGTTTTCGTGTGGCAAGGAGGAAAGCAGGCGGAAAGGTGGAGAAGCTTGCAGGCGACCAACGTGTTGGTCACCTCCTCGCAGCTCGTATTGCAAACACGGTCTCATAAACTTCGCGACCCTGATCGAGCTGTGGGAGCTCTATGTAATAATGGCTGTCTACGATGATGCGTTCCGATAGAAAACCGAAACCCAGAAACGCGTCCAAATTTCGTGTTTTTTCTTCAAAACGCAGTAGAATGCTGTACTTGCCATCTTAATTTCTAAAATAGGTTGATGTAATGGCATTTGACGGTCTTTATATATTCATTACCTAAAAAGTTAATCACTCAAAAATAATTAATAAACGAATTATACAGAACGTTATTAATTTTGCCAAATGGACCATATGGCAGACACCAATACGGCATTAACCTTTTTGTTTTCTTTGTGCGATGCGTACTTTTTGCAGAAATGATTTGGATCGCGTTTTGAGAAACACCCGGTACATACGCAGTTCCGTCTATGATCTCACTCCCTTAGCCTGTATGGTTCAAGTAGCAAAACATCAATCAGTCAGATTTATATGATTTCCCGATCTATCCGATCACTCGTAACTAAGGCTCGGAATACTGGGACTGACGTTTTTTTCATTATGAGGAGACAGCATTATCGAAATACTGTTACATGGAACAATTTTGAAATGTGTAATAATAGTACACTCTTACCTTGCGTCATCGTTTAGCCACTGTTCCGTGGCGTGTGGAGAACTCGGCCTCTGAAATCAGCATTTCGAAGATGCAGCGTCCAATGCGGATGCCCGTCCGGGACAATTGGAGAAGTGGCATCTCCTCGTTCTGGAGCTAAGGACACGTTGAACACAAGGACTGGCACGTAGAGTGTTTTCGATCCGGGATCGTGCCAGCAACTTGTGCTGAACGCCGAGCGAGGCCATTGCTCAGAAGACTTGCGCCTCAACATGTCCACGAACGCGTACTCGTGCGCCATAACGTAGGTATCCAGGCTGTGCCCAGAGGACGATGGAAGATTGCTAACGAACTCCTCCAGGAGCTTCTTGTCCCTCATCCAGGGCGCGGAAAATATTTGGAGCTTGGTACTAGAAATAAGGCTGCGAATGATAACTTTCGATGCTTCGTTGAGATAGTCCGCGCTTTCTATGCCATTCAGAAATTCTTTCCGAATCTCGATAACGAGGTCCGCTAACTTCGCTTCCAGTTTATGGTCCCGGATATCGCTGAATGATAAGTAGAGGAAGGGCGGCGGTAAGGCCCTCTCAATGGTTCTCACGCAAAGCTTCCAGCGAGGAATGCCTAGCTGGAGCTTCCGGTACACCAGGCTACTGTAGACGTCCAGCAGATCAACATCCGGAAGAAACGGTGAAACTTGGGTTATGAGACGAACGCTTAAAAAGTTCATCACAATCACAGTATCGGTCTGTTGAACCATCTTCTCAATCTCTGTGGCAAGCCCAGGGGACTCAACAAGGACTTTAGCGTTCCCGGCCTGGTAGACAGAGGGAGACACACCGCTAAAGACCTCGGCCAGAAAAATGTCCAGCGGAGAGTTTGGCAATATAGGCCGAACGCTGAAGTTCCTGTCATTCGAGTAAAGTTGGCACAGCCTTTCCAGCTGACCCGCGAACCTCACGACGTTCCGTGCATGATCTGAAGGTATGAAGTCTTTCTTGAGCGCTTTGAGTGAGGCCTGTACTGCACCTGTATAAGAACGTATGGCTTCGCTTAAGTCTGCACCATCCGTACTGGAGAACGTCTCCGGCACTCTGAGGGCAACGATGTCTTTTCCTTGTGGTGAATAGGAAGTGATTCCGACACCAAAGAAGGCCACAACACCTGTCTTCCTGAGCAACTTGGCAGCCACCTTCCAGACTGGCAGCTTACGGACAGGCGGTGTAAACGGAAACCCTTCTAGCTCAACTTGGCTCAGAAGATCGAGCAGGGGGCTCCATCCGTCTTCTTCAATCTGCTTCGCGTTTTGGCACTGTTCAAACAGTTTCCCTATTGCTTGTGCTACGCCAGTCTGCTTTTCTTGAGCCAGGAGGGAAAACATAATGTCTTCAAGGTCACTCGCGTAGTCGTCGTCAATAGAGATGGTGAAGGCACCTGCCGATACTGGCAACTGGTTTGCCCAATGGTTGCAGACGAACATATAAAAGTTGTCGCACGGATTCACGTCCCAGAGGAGCAAATTGCTGAGGAAGGCTGCGTTCTGGATGCAGCTCAAGGAACTGCAGGTGTCCGCTAATTTCATGCCAAATTCAGTTTTATCTTCGCCTTTGGCCTTAAACTTCATAAAAAGCAGGATAAATGCTGCTATGATAATGACTGCAAGAATTACCAAAGCGTAGAGGCAGATCTCACTTTTGTTGGTACGTCTCTGTTCATCAAGCAAGAAAGTAGCCGTTCTGGTGGTGACTGGGGAGGCATCTATGGTTCTTTTAGATGGCACATCCTTTTTACGCTTCGTGCGTCGAACTTTACGCTGATGTCTGTTTTTTGATGATTATCTGTTTGCAGCGTGGGCTCTGTGATGTTACCCAGAGGTATTAACGCATCAGACAGCGGAACCGATTCTTCTGCGTCCTTCGTCTTTCTTTCTTTGAACGCCACAGCGAGTATGTCACCATCATAGGCCGAAGTTTTGGTTGCGATGAGAGTCTTGTTGGAGGTATTTTTAGTCGGTGGTTCTTCTTTGCTGTCCTCTTTGACTCGAGCTAACCCAGCGAACCCCTCTTTCATAAATAGCTTATCTGGTTCGTTACTTTGCGAACTATCGGCCGCTTTCATCGTCGCGTAATCTTGAGTCCTTTCGGTAATATTAGGGCTACACGCCCCACTATTAATGGCGTTCTCATCTACTGATGTTTCTCTGGACATGGGCTGCAGCGACGTTGAACGTTTACGGATGGTGACCTTCTGTGTCAACGGTACAGACCAAGCAAAGTCCAAGTTCTCAGCATATCGAGCCCTTTCTTTGGTGTTCAAAGAGACATCCGCTTCGCCGACGTTATTTTCAGCTGATACCTTGTTGGCACTAATGAACGCGGGGTTGTCGGTAGCGCTCTGAGCTATCGAGACCTCTGATGGGGCAGGCTGCTCCGAAATCATCGCAGGGATTGACCAAGTAAAATTCGATTTAGTATGACGCCGTATCACGTTTTCGGTGTTTGTGCGTATTAATGCTGACTCCGCAACATCATCATCAAGAAAGACAGTTATGACCTCATTGTTGCTATGGTTCACAGGGTCTGCGGCCTTGCGCGCCTCATGAGGCATGTTATTTTCAACTGGCGCCGTGGTCCTACGTTCTTGGGAAAGTGAAACGCTTCTGATAACTCCCGACATGGACACTGGTGACACGGAGCGCGGCCGTATAGTCTTGCTCAGGATAAATTTTGTATTGAACTCACGTAAAGTCGTTGTCTCAGGAGTCGTCTTTTCGCCTATCGTTACGAGCGCTAGCGTTCTTGGAAGAGTCAGAACAGCGTTTGTCGCACAGTTCCAGCAGATCCTCGGTTTCCTGCTTTAGAAATACGAGGAATGGTTAAGATCGCCTGGAGCCTTAATCGAAAATACCTTGGTGAAGAAGCGGCTACTGTAGAGGTTATTGAGTGTTCCGAAGGAATGTGCGTGGTCGGGATGGTGGGATCTTGGCTGATGAACAAGAAGTGCGAATGAAGACGTTGTGCGGCTCGAAGGTTTCGAAGGCAATGCAGGCAATGCGCGACTACGCGGCTGCTCGTGTTTTAGGCACGGCGGGTGCACGCACTTGCAGGCACGAGGACAGACTATAGAAGCTGGTCGGCTGGCCGGACTAGAGCCACTGTATATGGCAGCCTAGCTGCCAGAGTAGCGCCACGCTTTTCCCTAGCTGTGCCGCCTTTCACCCCGATCGGTCACACGCGGTACCATAGCAACGAGCCGAGCTGTTTGCTGCTGCTCGGTCACCCATAGCAACCGAGTGACTACTCGTCACGTGATCTCGCAAGAGCCGTGATGTCACCGGTAAGATGGCAGCACCCAGAGCTGGTGGATACTTAGTGTACGAGTTTGTTCGGTCCGTGGTAGTCGTGATGTGCCGCTGCTTGCCGACGATTTCGGTCTCTTCATGCTCTCTGACGCAGGTATGACGCGAAGATCTGAAAGAATGAGAATTTATACCCTTTCTGTGCAAGATCGCTCTGGATATAGCACCTGTGCGATAGCATTAGTCATATCGCCGTAGCGGCGCTCTGATTCCTGTATGTGTTCGAGGATCGATAAGACGTTTAGCATGCAATCTTCACATGCTCATATCTTTGTTTAAACATTGGAGTGTATGAGAATCGGTGCGAGATGTACTGCGTCGCATGTTGGGCCTTGGGGAAGTTGTTTCAGCCTTCAGGTAACCGCATAATCACAGAAACGTTTAGCGACTAAGATTCTGCGATCTTTACGTTTTGCACTAATCAACGATTTTACGATATAGCTTTTAGGATAAAATTTTCGCATTTTTCTAGCTTCCTTGGAAAGCTTGAATTTCTGAAAATCGAAACGAAAGGTATACCTCGCGTGTGGGGCCTAGGGGAAGTTGTCTCAGCCCCGGGTCACCGAATAATCACAGCAACTTTTAGCGAGGAAACTCCTGCGATCTTTAACCGTTTGTGCTAATCGACGATTTTACGAATTGGCAGTCTTAATATTTCGGTATAACGTGCTTTCGTTGAAATAGCCTGCATTTGATCGCAGTGCGTTTTGGTTTGCTTTTTCAAGTTACAAGCTGGCGTTTGCTCAAAGGACGTATATGAAATGTCCTAGTATATAACCATGCATCAACACATACTATTAAACTTAGATGCTCAGTGGTGTGTTCGTCTTCGTAATTAACAAGTTACAGACATAATTAATTCTTACGAGTGTAATATTTATTTTCTGTAGCTGGCCCCGTTTCGTGCTCATTAATGTCAGTGTGCCATGATGTCATCATCATGTCTGTATTGTTCTAAATATCCTGTTTGCAATGCCTACAAAGACCAAAATGACGTCAGCCGACCTCAACTCACGCATTGAGACACGAGAACTGCGTCACTCGGACGTATGCGCTCGTCAACAATCAATTCGTCGACAAATATTTGAATCGAATATTCGTCGACGAATATAGTCGTCTGACGAGTAACTTATCATCACTTGGCGAATGCCAAGTTCTGTGGTGTGCTTAAAAAGCACAGTGGAAGCTTGGGGTCATCGCACCGGTGACCTAGCATGTCACGACCACGTGATATCACAGTTCGCCTTTGGGGTTGAGGATTACAGCTAAGGAAGAAGTTGAAATATCATTTCATGGCCCCTTTAACACGGATATGTGTGCTTCACCAGATAAAAATATTTGACTTTTTGCATGCCGGTAAACTTCCGGACGACCGCTTGGCCTGTCGGCAAGAACACCTCATTTCCGGCGTCCGCCTCTTTTGATGGCGTTAACAATATTCTGGAAATCACCATGCTGTCCTTCTTGGGTGAACCCCGTCGGCTGTTCACCGCCCAAACGAGGGTGAGACCGTCGTCGACGTCGCTCCTCGCCAGTCGGTGAGAAAATCTCATCTTGGATGGATGATTGGGTCTTGAAGAAGTATGATGCTATGCATGCATTCGCTTACTGGGACAGTCGAGTAGCAGTCATGCCCCAAGGCGATCGTCCTGTCGTGGCCGGCGTAATCGGATTTCGTTCCATCGGAGCGAAGTCCGAAGTATACAAGGACGGTACGTACGTCCCTCGAAGCGGCCGCCATCCCGTCGGCGCGGAAAACCACTTGCCTTGTCCGTGCACATACGATACCTAGCAGCTGCTCATCGCCCGTCAATCCCCGGGCTGCAAATCGTCTCACTTCACCGAAGAAACAGGCACTATTCCTCCAGAGGCCCGTGCCGTACCGCCATGCCAAGCGTCTTTTACCACTTTTCAATGAACGAGTGGAGATATCAATTAGACTGAAAATGTTGCCGCCCGGCGTTGCTAGCGGTACGGTTATCATAGTGTTCCTGTATAGGCTCCCTACGGGAGCCTATACAGTAACTCTGGGTTACCACGGCAACCTCCCAGGCCCAAAATGGAGATCATTATCGGCGCTTCTGGCGTCGTGCATCTAGATAAATTTGCGTCGTGTCGCTACTCTGGCAGCTACGCTGCCATATACTGTAGCTCTAGCCTTTCCCAGCGCGACGTCTGGAACAGGCATCAAGAGTAAAGCCCCTTCATGTTTCAAAAGTTGCGCAAGGTGCGTCGATGCACGAGGCACGCAATGTGCAGCTCTTGGGAAGATCATGGCGGCACGGCGCAGCACGTGTGACCGGCAAATGGAGGCGGCGGTAAACATGGCGGTGCCCCAGTGAAGCAATACGT
>JAZHYW010068527.1:0-13305 GCA_037355805.1 Ixodes ricinus
TTAAACTACCAAAAACTTACTTTTACGTCAAGCATTTTTTGTTGTCTTTGTATTTATTGTCAATTTGAATGACTTCCCGAGGTGCCTCATTGTCCATTAGCATGTGCGTCCTAGTGCCAGTTCGCTACGTTTAAAAGTAAGAAAGGTTGCTAATTGCGCGTTTGCGAACGGCGTTTGTCGCTTTTGTAGAACCAGCTCCTTGCGAATATGATCAGAAACTGCTGTCATTGTTTTTTGTATGTCTTCACTAGATCCACGATTCTCGTACAATCCATTGTTTCGAGCGATTTTGCCTGAAGCGTCTACAGGTGTGCTTTAGTATGAATTCCCTAGCCACGCCGTCCAGTACGGCTCGTGGTAACTTTCCAGTTTCAAAGAAAACCGTTTTTTTTTCTAAATACAGGCAAGCAAGAAATTCTTCCTCTAAGTTGAAACAATATAATAGTTCCGTAATGTAACATTACTAAAATATGACACGGTAAAATTAGCAAAATAAGAAAGGTTGTATTATAGCGTGCATTTATGTTCAACTAAAACATTTACATGTGAATCTGAGTAGGTTGGTCGCTCCACGTATAAGAGCTGAGGCGCCACAACTGGCCCGTACATGATGACTGCAATGTCCAAATGAGTATGGTTGTGGCCTATGATTGAAACATCTTTGGGGTATGTTTTCTGACGTTGTAGCCTGGCGCAGCGGACTTGCGATAACGACAGTGAATCTTTGTTCCGTATTTTCTTCTTTGGTCACCACACATGCACTGATCACCAAACTGTCACATCTTGGGTATGCGCACGCAGTGTGCGACGACACCAAGCAATAATGGTAGAGTTGTGATATTTTCGCTTTCTTTCCTGGCTATATGCGGACTTCAAATTTTCGCAATTAGTAACGTTTTCTGGTGACCATTTTCCAAAAAAACTCCTCGACTGTTACTTGTGTACGCGAACCAATGACATCGTTGTCCGGTTCCTCGGATGCAGGCAAAAAGAATGCGCGTGGGGGAGAAAAAGCAACCTCAAAAGCGCCTGGAAATATCAATGTGCTGGCAGCAGCTGACATATAGTAATAATAAAATAAGTAATCGGATGGACAAAGAAAGAATGTCAGGCTGTTCTCCAGCAAAATTACACAATTTGATGTTTTGCAACTCTCATCAATTTGGCAGTTTCCTTGTTTTGGACGGAACTGGTTCATGAGTACGAGACCAAATCTTGCATCGCATCGGACAAAGTACACGCGGTACTGTTCACTGCTTTTTACAATTAACGGTAACAAACACGAATAACGAAGTATGTTCTGCGAGAACATGGCGCCTTCCAGTTCATTCTGCTTCTGTGAGTGCACTGTCACGCCTGCTGGTGCCGTAACGACATCGTTACGGCATGCGATTTTTATCCGGTAATGTTACATGAAACAATAACTAAGAACACTTACCTTGTTTTAGGGGCCACCGCGAACATTCGATGATGCAGCAGGTGACTCTTGTGCAGTCATGATCGTTTCATCCTTTCGTTTGCGCCACCCACGGTACCAGGCGCCTACGCAGAGGTGCAAGTCATTCTGCCAGTACGGTGCTGTACGAAAATGGTTCGTTGGCGCCTGGATGCGTGTTGCCTGTCGATTGCTACCACTCTGTGGCCGAGTGAAGATCTTTTTTCGAGCGGATGTAGATTACTCTTTGATGTTATTTGTTTCGACAACGTCCCAGCGCGGAGGAAGCCGGAAGTCGTGCTGTTCCCGCATCCGCCGTCGACTTCCGCTTGTCCTCCTCTCAGTCCGTCCAGCGAGTAGGACTGAGTCGTCCTTTCGGTCACATCATAAAAATAAAGCACACACAAAAAAAATTGAAAACAGCTCTTTCTAACAAAAGCCTTCCTCGCTTCTTTGTTGGTGTGTTTGTGTGTGCGCGTTTGTGATTTGGTTACGTCTTTGTTTGTCCCACGGGCTAGATCAAAGTGCCACAAAAGTTTCATATTCGTGTTTCCTTCTTTTGTAGTTTGTGTGTGCCATGTTCGGGTTCCGTAGTTGCAGACGACAAAAATGAATCAAAGCAGACGACGCGCGCACGCGACGCTGTGCAGTCTGCTTTTTTGTTTAGTGTTTCGTACCTCTCAGTTAATTGAAATTTCGTTTTCAGAGCACCTGTATGCCGAGCGAATAGAAATACGCATTTATTATTGCATATTAACAAAAAATACTAACAGAAATTTATAAAAAAAAAGCAAGTATTCACCTCAAGTAAAATATGAAGTGGTTCCCTCTCACACGTGAAAAACATTAATCAAACTCGTGAGTGGAATCAGTTCATCTGGGAAACAACTTGGGTGGTGATGTTCGTTTAATCTCGTCATTTTGTTCTGAGCTGAAGCACCCGATCCGGCTTTTCTGCGTCTGTGGTCTCCACTAGCTCTATTATTTCTCAATTTCCCAAACAGTCGACAGAATTTGACATAAACTTCGTATTCAATCCCTGGTCCGAACCGAAACTCTTTCAAGTGCCTGACAGGAATGCCAAAGAAGCACGAAGGACTGTTGCAGCTCATATTGTCCGCGATAGTACATATGGATACATCGGAAAGTTGGACTTCTTCACGAAGCGTCAAATATCTCCCCAGTAGTTCAGAAATTTAGCCATTCAACCATTGACTGCTAACCCTGAATCTTTAACGCGCATTCTGAGGTTGATGACATGAACGACATGACAGTACGATATGATAATCAAGCTAGAAACGGGCTAGGGAGCGAAAACTTTCCAGTGACATGTTTTCGCTCAACGTAATCAGAGTTGCGTTGCACTTACTCGCTACTTCGCTATTATGCGAGAAAGTCGCTAATGCCTACTTGCACTTTGTCGTGCAGTGCCTTCGAGTGCACGTAAAGTAAGGTACACTCAACGAGCAGTTATCACATCTACGAGTAATACCAAATTTATAAGGGCCGTTCATACACGCGAAACCTTAGAACGTCTCGTATGTGTGCCATTCCCACTCTTAGTTTTATTTTGTTTTGCGAATTGCCGCTTTTTTTTTTCATTTCGCGATTGCTGGTTCGTTACGGTGGAATGTTTAGCCGAGATTTCGGTCAAAAGAATTGCACTTCAATCTCGTCGTCGATGTGTTAGATACTTTCCATTAAATTTAACTTAAAAATTTGTTCTGTCTCCCAGTCAGGAAGAAAATCGTAATCAGTAACTATAGTTCCTGATTACGTATTTGCCTCATGGTAGCAAAAAAAAAGAAGAAAAAGATAAATGCAGATAAAGTTCTTTTTTTATTTTAGACAGCTTGCATTGCACCGGACCAGAGAAGTTTGAGGTCTAATCTAAGTCTTTATTTCAGAAAAACAAAAAAAAGTTTGCTAGATGCTAACAAAAAGGTCCGGAGATTCTTGAAGCAGCTCAATGATGAGTAGATTGGGTCTGCGCATTCCGACATCGTGGCTTCTCTGACGCCATCTTTCTTTGTGTCTTCTTGCTTACTAGAGGTTTCCTCTCATCTGTTGGTCGCTCTCGATGGCTTCGAAGAGGGCCTTGAAGTTTCCAGCACCGAAGCCCTGGGACAAAATAAAATAAAAATAAAAATGACGTATAAATAAACTTCTTGTTTACAAAGAAACACGTTTGCCTCCAAAAGCTCTGGTCCCACCCCGCGTACGCAGAAACCAGCTTTATTCTTTCTGGAGCGAAGCATCCGCGCAAGCGCCTCTTGCGTTTGACGTCATCACTCGTGGCCTAGTGTATCCAAACCAAGCGCTGCAGGCAATAACGGAATAGAGGCGCCGCTGCTTCGTAACATCTACGAAACTGATTTCGATGCATCTGGAATGTAAAATCACAATAAAATTAAAACACGAAATGGATGCCTGGAAGACTGCTTTGAGTATTGTCCGGTGGGGTAAGTTGGAAGTCAGCTTCTGCCTTCTTCACCAAAGAGCAGCCATTCAGCTACATCCACCGCCGTATCGTACCGGTACGGCGGTACGGTACTGTAGGGTACGGTACGGTGACTGTGCGGCGGTACTACTGGTACTACCGGAGCCTCTGAGCGTGGCACAAGACGACGACCTGTTCGCGTTTAACGTTTTCGTCCGCTTCCTCACCTGCCACGTGCGCCTCCCCATGCGGGAGGATCTTCTGCCGCAGAATCTCGGGGTCGTCGGCTATTCGCGAACACAGGTACAGTATACCGACACGCTAAAGGAACACGGCCCCCAAAAATAATGTTAAAATTTCTTCGTTTTTTGCTTGGCGATTTAGTATGGTCTCAGAAGACTATCCAATCAATATTTTGCATACAGCGTCACGTATAGTTTTAATAATGCAAAGAAGAAAAAAAAAGACGCAACTACTCGAAACTGAGACGGAAACTAGATTTGGGAGGAAAAAGAAATGTTGAGGGGAGACGAGTTGCCGGAATACACGTGGCTACACTCCGACTGCTTTTTTTCCTCTTCGTTCTTTTTCCGGCCGTGCGAAGCAGTCAAAAAAAAAAACGCAATGCGGAACTTCTTCAAAAAACGCAAAGTCAAGCACTCAGGCGCTATGCAACAATTTTCAGACTTTGGCCAATCAGCTGCGGAAATTAATCTGCGTCACCTATGGAACGAAACGTAGAAAACCGTATTTTCTTGCGAGCGCTAGTTCTTATTTAAAAAAAATGAAACAACCATCGGGTCAAAGTGCCTCTAGCCTGACCGTCGACTTTGAGTGATGACGCACTCCATCGGGGTTCACGCTGATTTTCCCTGGGTCCTCTCTTCAGAGACCCCCGTCGCTTCCTCCGCGATTATCGACGTTTAAAGGATTAGCCTCGTCGAAGGTCGCGGCGAGCTCATCGACACAGCTGACGGCTCGCCACGAGCTGATGGCGAGTGTAGCGGCGGAGACAGTTTTTTACTTCCGCACATCCCCCAGAGACGCCGCTGTTGGTTCCCATAACCCCGACAGGCGCATGCCGCAGATCGGCAAATAATTCGTTTTGCTTTGCGATTACGCAGCCGATTGCAGTATTTCGGGGAAAGGTGACGCGATTTTGTGTCACTTGGGCTTGCATAAACAATATAAAAAATGCAAACTGCCAATTATTTCAACATTAAAATCATTGCACTGCTCTGTCAAGACGCTGGTTCAAACCGGCGATGTGCAGCAGTTGCGCGATAACTCATCGCAAAAGTGACCTTCATGACAACATATATACAGACGCAGTGTCTAGCATGTACCTAGATGACCTATTTGCGATACATATAGTCGCGGATCGGCTGAGCCAATCAGCGACGTTAGGAGCGATAGTTTTCGAGAAGCGACCTGCCTCATCGCGCACGCCAGTGTGACCATCTGGACTTTCTGTTGCGATGCGATTTGTCGAATCGCTGCAGGCCAGGAACAGGGCGACGACTCGGCGACATCTTCGTGCGAATCAGCTTGGTGGTCGGGCGTGAGTACGAAATAAATCCAAATTGCTGTTGATCGGTAGACGATATTTCTTTCGAAGCTAGACAGATTCGCTGGTATCGCGAACCAGCAGTTCCGCAGTAGACCCGCTTGCGCCGTCGCCACAAAAAAGTGGGTATCATATTTAATTTTTAAATATTGAGTGTGTGTTTTCGATGACCCACGACTTTGATTATATGTGGTGTAGTGTCTAAACCATAGAGAACGGCACGTGACCACGGAGAAGAGAGTGGGCGCGACTGAAACCGGCCAGTTCTCGATCGGCGGTTTTTGGGCGGAAAGAAAACGAATTTCGAGCCGCAAATTGTGTTCTGGGTAGTTGGGTATTTCATATGTCATGTACAAATAAAATCCTTGGCGAGCACAAATACCCTGTCACTGCCTCTTTAAAAGCATGCTTGAAAGGCTCCGGTTGTGCGGTACGCTGAACGCGGTAACGGTTTGCTAAAAGTCCCCAATAAGAGGACCACACTGAACCGGCAACCAATCAGTTAGTCCGCTACCGTATCGGTAGCAAATAGCTAGCCGCGAATGCCGCGAACTGGCAACCAATTAGCAAGCCCGTTGCCTATCAGCAGCGAATTAGAGACGACCTTTCCAACCGGCGTTTTGAGAACGCGTCGTACGCACTGTGTATTGTCGAAGAACTGAAAGCGCCAGGAAGACAGGGACGTGAAAAAAAAGACACCGCAGTACGCAACTAACTGATGGTTTTTGAATTGAACATACACCATGTAAGCCGGCATTTCAAAATGCCATCAGAATTGTCAAATGTTCTCTTCAATAAACAAGAGTTTCGCACGACATTGCGGTGCAGTGTTCTTCACGTGTCCTCGTCTTGGCGCTTCAAGTTCTTTGAAGCTGTACCGACTAGTCGATTTTGCCGTATCAGTACTGTATTCAATACAGCAGCCGCCGTGCAGAAAGATTTGTAAATTAGTGTGGCTCGTATCTATGTGCGCGTAAACAATCTCCGGTTCTGAAAGAGAAACGCAAGTGCTCGCTCCTCACTGACCGAGTGGTTGTGCCTCTGGATGACCTCCAGGAAGACGGTGGGCCCTGTCCTGCATGTTCTTGGTGAAGATCTGCAGCAGGTAGCCATTGTCGTCGTAGTCGATCAGGATCTTCAACTTTTGCAGCTGTTGGAATATACGGACAGATGAACAGATGAACGGGACTTGCCGTAAGTTATGTAGAGTCGTTTTCAAACTTATCTAGAGCGCGCTCGCCTATTTGTTCATCTGGTTCAAGGAAGGTCAATAATGGGCTCTTTTTATAATGTAGTGCTATCTGGTGACTCAAAAAGCAGTTTCACTTTCGACGAACTAATGGCGGTCATGTAACTGTATTCCATCGGGCACCGAAACTTTCGCACGTCAAAGCAGATGAGAACTGGCGTTTTGGTCACCTGAATTTTTTCTAATTTGCTTTAGTTCTCATGATGTGACCTTAAGCACCGACCATACAAAGCGCGATTAAAGTTCCGCCATCAAAATGCTTTAGAGTTAAACTTGTGACAAGAGGTTGATTGAGCCATACTTCAAAATAAACGCTTACGCAGGCGTTGTCTCTACTCTGCTTCATGCGTCGTGTTGTTCTGAAGTCTCAAACGTGCGAGGCCCCCTATATCTTCCGCTTGGAAGGATCCTCAACTTCCTACTTTATCAGCCTCAAGGCCGCCGTTAGTTTGGCACGAATTCAATACACTGAGTTCGCTCTTTAGAACCCAGGGATCCTAGGCTCAATCCCTACCCCTCCCCGTTTCAATCTGGATGAGCATCGTACCGGCGCCGCGCGGTCGTGTATCAGCACTGCGCAGTGTTGGCGGTAACGCGTTGCAAGTAACGGAGTTACCGGTATCGCGTTACTTTTTCTGGTTACGTTGTAACGTACTCGTTACATTTTCAAAACGGTAACGGGTGACGAACTTACGCGACTTATTTCGACTAACGAGCAACGTAGTTACGTTTCTAGTTACATATTCTTCACGAGACTTTAAAATATTACACTTAAATTTGTTTCGTGTTTCAAGGCGCCAAGTTATGTAAATTTTGAGGTCTTTGCGTGTTTTTCTTTTGCGTTTTTTCTCGTGAGTATTTAGGTTCAACCGCAAAAAAAGACAAGATAATTATGTTCGGTTTCTGGATGGACATAATTTTTCTTGGAATACCGCACTTATGCATATCTGCAACGTCAAAAGTGTAAAATATATTTTTTTCATAATTTAATAAAGAAACGCAGAAGTAACGTGCGTTACTTTTAACGGTAACGGTAACGCCTTCCTTTTATTTTGGTTTAACATAGGTCGGTAACGCGTTCATTTTATTTGCAAGTAACGAGTAAGGTATTTAATTACTCTCTTCGGTAACGCCTACAACACTGCAACTGCTTGATGAACGTTAAAGAGCCCAGGCTAGCAGACGTACTACACTGGCAAAATTTCTGATCTACAGTGGGTAACCATGTCACCATACTCTGGCAGACTAAACTCCCTTACTGAAAGAGGGCAAGAGAGAAAAGGAGAAAGGGCCACCGGCGCTTTCCCCTTGCTGGTTCTGTAGAAAGAGTGAAAGTCCCGGATGAGAGGCTTGGCCGGGGTTGGGTGTCTGCAGTGCCCGAACTTCGTTCGCGCTTTCCTTTTGTTTTAAACTCGCAAACTTAATAAGAGCCACAAGCTTGGATGGTGACAGTCCCCTGGTCATCCGGACACCATTGCTCGGTCATAGGGTGCACTAATAACGACAGAAAGCGTTGGATACTGTCCGATGATCTATGTAGCTTGCACGGAATCCGGCAAGGTGAGAGCGGCCGCAATGTCTTTAAGCTCCATCGCTTTCCACATTACCCCGGTCTCCGGCAGCAGTGGATTGCGTCCGTAAACCGAAAAGACGTTTCCCCAACGCCACCCTCTCGACTGTGCTCCGAACATTTTGTGAATGGAGCGCGCACCGAACGCTGTACCGCCGATGAACATGGGGTACGCTTGCAAGGTGCGTGCAAGTTTTCTCGTGATAATTGGTGTTTCAGCTTGTAAAATTTTGTAACTGAATTTATCTTAATATTGATAATTTGCAGTGGTGACTGACTCGATTTTATCATATACAACACTTAGTTGAGGGCTCATTTCCGCCGTCGGGTGAGGCTGGAAATTGTTGAAAAGTTAGTTCTATCGGTTTTCCTGAATCGCGATCTCCTGCGCGACACCAGAAAGCCGGCAAAAGCGGTCCTTGGAGTGCCGCTGGTGGGTTGTTTCCGTTGATTGGGCGCTTTGAAGCGCTGAATAGTCGCTGCAGGGTACGTCTCGTGTGTTCGCGATCTGCGTTTTCAAGCAGAGTGTACACGTTTCTTTGTTCGAGTCATGGCATCCGCCAGTGCGGCGATGGGGGGAACAGCGGCAACGAACGTGCCAACGATAGAAATTGGAGGTGAGTACTCAAAAGATTGCATCAAATAGTAAAATAATTCGTGGCTGCTTTGAGGCTTTCTGCGGTTCGATATAAGTACATCTAGAACATTTTCGTCGTTCATCCACAAGGAAATATAAGAACACGGACACGCAAGATAAAAGCAGCGCAGCAAAACGATCTGTAGCAGCTCCGGGTGTTTGCAAAAGTTAATTGAGGTTCCCGTGTCGTGCATCGCTTGTTGATTACTAAAAACGGCTACGTTGAAATAGGCCCATTGCAAGCAAAAATTGATAAATGGTTTATCATTTCCAGTCATGCGGAAAGCGATGAAGATTAAAAACATTGCAGCCGCACTCGCCTTGCCGGATTCCATGCAAGCTACATAGGTCCTCGGACAGTATTCGACGCTTTCTGTCGTTATTCGTGCACCCTATCACCCAGCAATGGTGTCCCGATGACCGGGGACTGTCGCCATCGAAGACCATGGCTCTAATTAAGTTTGGGAGTTTGAAACAGAGAAGAAAGCGCGAACGAAGTTCGCGCACTGCATACACCCAACACTGGCCAAGCCTCTCATCCGGGACTTTCACTCTTTCTACACAACCAGCAAGGGGGAAAGCGCCGGAAGCCCTTCCTCCTTTTTTCTCTCGCTCTTAAAATGGCGATATCCACGATAAAACGGTCTATACAACTAACGGCTATATTTTTTTTTTGCCGTGCACTGATATGACGTTAGTGGTCAAAGTTGCCAGACTGAATTTTAGAAAGGGTCTATCGGTATTCCGGGTGAATCGTAATGCAGTATTGGCAAGTAGATCCAACCGTCGCGCCCCTAGTTGCTAAATTGAGAACTACACTGACGGGGACAACAGCGACATAGATGATTTGTTTGTGTTTTGACGCAGCGCTCGACCCACGTAGCCGAACGTTGTGTCAGTGTTTGACTGAGGCTCGCGTTCATTCAGTGAAGCCGAACGCGGACGCAGCAAAAAATTATACAAGAGTCCTGCCCAATCTCGGCCCTTTGCTCAGTCGAGAGAGATGAAGTAAAAAACCCTATAGTTCGATCTCCTCACCTTATCCTACGACGTTGACAAAAGCAATGCACCTACCGCATTCAGGTCCTCGGAGACTGTGATCTTGGCGGTCTTGAGCTTCTCCCTGAGCTGCACGTAGTACTCGTCTGGAGTGTCCAGGAACTCCATGCCACGTTCCCGGAGCGCAGTGATCTGATCGTCACGTCACCGGAAGTTTCGTTCTTAGCGGGAACATCTCGCGATAAACAGTGGCAAGTCAAAGAATGTGCCCAATACATACCGCAGCGATGATGTCACTGGTGTTGAGAGCAATGTGCTGAACACCGGGTCCACCGTAGTAGTCCACATACTCCTGCGGGGGTGGAAATGTCCTTTAAGCTCTTGTACGGCTGAACTATCACTGCATTAGCCTTAAGAAGTCACTGAGATCGTGCTGCTTTGAAAACGGCCTGTTCGGTCTCAGCAGTTAAAGTTCTGAACAACGAACTAGCAACATCCTATTTGCTCTTTCTCAATCCTTACGGTATAGTGGAAATGGACTCTTCTGCCATAACAGAGGAGTCGAAGATTCAAGACAGTAACAAAGCCTGCCTACATATGGTTTACTACCTCTATTTTGCTCTGCTGATATAATGGTCACCTTTCTGGCTTTTCTCATCCAGGCGATGAATACACAGTTACTGGGCTGTGACGCGTGTGCGGTGTCCTATGCTATTTCGCAAAAGATCGAGCTACTGAGTATTTTCAAAACTCGACCCGCATCCGAGTGGACAAAGATGGCAACCCGCAAAAGGCGATCATATGGGTTGACGAAACGAAGCTGCATATAGCAATGACCAGAAGGTTCTTGGGGGTGAAAAGGCACGAAGGTATAGGAAACTAGTCAAAACTAGTAAAAAGAACTTCAAAAGACGAGAACCTCCCGAAATCTTCAAAATGACATGTTACGTACCATTAAAGTAACGTGTTCAGTGTTCACCTGATACGATGTCAATGCTCGATTAGCTCTCATGGCTTGGCGAGCTAAATGTACACACATCGTAATGAACAGCGTACGCGTGTTCAGAATCTTGGCCTCAGATAGCACGGATGTTCTATATACTATCACGATCCATATGAATGTGAACTCAGCACCGCGTGCCCCACGGTACTATCAGTGAGATGCTCCGTAAAGCTTAGATGCAAGGGGGTCGAGACAAGTAGACACCTGCACTCGTTGATACTTGTTGCGACGCCCTTCACTTCCGGGTCGTCTGGATGAACCGACCATGGCCTCCGCAATTTGTCGTACGTACGCACGCCGTTTTATACGTGCGTGACGGGGCAAACATTTGTAATATTCGGTCGAGCTCTAAAGTGGTTTATTGGTTATCGCATGATAATAACTCGGAGCGACGCCGAACTCGCTGCGGGAAAGTTTGCGATTGATTTATGTTGTGTCCTGTTGCTTTTACCGTTCCAGGGAGCGAAATATCGTCTACGCTTGCACCGCGCCAACTTCTTGCGAGTGCGGATTATACGGTATTTCGGTCTCGCAAAACTCACGCCAAGTAAATATTATGCAGTTTTAGTAGATTGTTCCGATGACCCCGATAAGAATATGATGCATGCGCAAAGGCGTTGGTCGAAGTATCTGGTAGTGTTACTGAAACCATAGAAACAATCCTAAGGCTTCCTAATAAAAAGTTACCATAAAAAAAAACAGCTATGTTTGCTTAGCTGCACATTCCTAGCGAAAAAATGCTCTGGGTCACTTGTCAACAGTTTTTCGGTTTCGCCGACCGTTCTTCACTAGCAGACGATCCGGAAGTGCAGAGTGGTGCAACGATCGCTAGAGACGTTATGTCTCGTCCGCAAAGCGCCTTTGTAATTCACAGAGCAATCGACAGGGGCACTGATAGTACCGGGTGCCACGCAGAGCGGTGTTCGCAATCAAATTGATCGTGATGGTACGTCGGGAAGACATTCGTGAAACGTTAAGACATCCCGAGCAAGTCTGTAGAACCATATGTGCTTCCATGGTCAGCTCAGCAGTGACCTGATCTTGGGTCGGTCGAGGTCGGTCGCTGCCTGACCTGGGGTCGAGGCAGTGACCTGACCTCGGGTCATTGGTAGAGTTCGACTAGGGACCTCGGGACACTGGAGTTTTGAAAACACCGCAGTGTCTTCGAGTGGGCCCGGTGCTGGGGTAACGCCGACAAGGGTTGACCAGAGGAAAATTGGCGACTCCTTCGCCGAGGGGAAGACGCGGAGTGTGATGCTTTTAGTTCTTTTGCCCGATTCCCCCAAAGTCGTCCTTATCCACACCGCCTGGTGATAGTTACAGAATTGCAGAGGGGACGCAAATTGGCTTAAAAGGGCGAAGGGAGGAGTCATACTTTTGGTTTTTAGTTTCTAGCTGGTGGCGCAAGCTACCGCCCGATTTAAAAGGTACAACCGTTGGCATCCATCCGTCCTATCCGTCCTCTCATCAAATCCCGTTTGTTTGTGAATTTGTGCCAGCTGAATCCGTCCTCTGAGGCATCACCTGTATCTGGGACTTGCGCATCCCGTTGGCTGGCTCGTTGATGGGTATCTTGATGGTCTCCTCGTAGTTGGTGACCACGATGGACCTCAGCGAAGAGTAGTTTGTGTGAATTTGTTTGTCGTCCACGGACCAGAAGCGATGGAACATCAGGTTTTTCTCGTACCTGTAATTATTAGAAGCGAATGTATAGCATGCAAGTTTACTGGCAGTCACTCTTCAGAAGGCAGTCTTGCTAGCGTGAGTGGAAAACGCTTGTGTTGAAGCCGGGCACGTAGCCAGATTTTGTTTCAGCGGGGGGGGGGGGCCGCCCATGACAAAGGTGCTGTATGAGGGGGAGGGGGAGAGGAGGTCCCAGCAAAATGGAAGATTTCGGAGGGTGCCCGGGCCTTATGGGCCTCCCCCTGGACACGTGCCTGGTTGAAGCACCAGTCAGGTCGCCGTGGGCACACTTTAACAAGGCTTGGCAATCAGACGATTTACACAAAACTGGAGCAAGACGGCGGTATTCAGATGTTGTACTTACAAAGTATTTACTACCGTTTTTCAAAGACGCTCTATCCTCCAAAATTTGTCAGAAAATGCGGATTGTAGTAAATACTCGTCGCCAAAATGTAGAAGAATATGAAATGCGGTCACCCGAGAAAATAAAGAAGAGCAGTGCCTGCGTGGGCCTGCGGAAGAGACGAGGTCTTACATGCCGAAGTGGTTGGTGACCGGCAGAGCCGGGGGCGCGCGAGCCCCGGAGAAGGAGGAGGCGTCCGAGGCGTTCGGTGGCTGAATCGTAACTCTTTATTCAACGGTCAACAACGTGGGGTTGAAGCGCCGCGGGGACGCAACCCTGATAACACGGGCGCACTGGTGAAACAGTGGCGCCATCTAGG
>JAZHYW010068528.1:0-14097 GCA_037355805.1 Ixodes ricinus
GTGACATATTGATTCACAGTATGATCTGACGAGACTCTTAGTTGTAGATAACATGCTGATGAGAGGAGAAAATGTTGTATTCTCACTTCTTCTTTTATTGCTACATCTTTGCCACATTTATAGTTCTCGGCCACTAGATGCCACTTCATCTTTCTCTCCTTCTCGGGCTGGGTCCTTGCACCCTGAGGCCCTGAATGAACATCATTGGCCTGATGGCGGTTGTTCAGTACCGACGTCCCTGCCGCTTGTCCCGCGCTGGGACACGACAAGGAGCTGAATCCGCATGCCGGCATGAACGCGCAACTCTGGCTCCCGTAGGGAGCCTATACAGGAACTCTAAACCAAACTAAAGCCCCTCTGTCTTGGGAAAAGTGGCGCCATTCATTGTTGTGGAAATGCTCGAGACACGGTGCCGCGCGCCACCTCTGGTGAGAACATGGCGTCTGCAAATCTTGCTCAGTGCATCAGTGCTGCGCTGCGCCGCCATGATCTTCCCAAAGGGTTGCTGGTTGCACGTGCCTCGTGCATCGATGCACATTCCGCTACTTTTAAAACATGAAGGGGCTTCTAAACCAAACCAGAGCCGTTTATACTGAGAGAGTTTGGCCAATGGGCGGAGCATTGTTGCCCGCTAGAATCAGCGGATTTCGCGATAACACAAAATGGCATTACTTCATTGTCTTGTTTATTCCTATAGAAATCGCATAAGACTCTAGACTCTATGAGTCAGAGCCAAAATGGCGGACGGAAGAAGTCATTCCGGTTGTCGAACTCAAGCTGCTAGTGGTTTCCAGGCTGTCAAAATCTCCTTATAGAGTAGGCCAAACTCTTTTAGTATAAGCGACTCTGAACCAAACCAGAGCCGTTTACTACTGAGAGACTTTGCCCAATAGGTGGGGCTTGTTGCCCGCTAGACCCAGCGGGTTTCGCGATAACACAAAATGGCACTATGATATAGAAAGAATACGTGCGAGAAACACGTGGGCCCTAGATACCTGCATGAAAAGGAATTTGAGATCAGAATAAGTAGGAAACTGTTTCGATTAGGCCTCGTTTTGTTGGACTTGCAAGCCGTAATTTTTCTTGACAACTACGCTACTGTTTAGTTCTGTGTAAGTTTGTGTATGACGCAATTTTTAGGTGCCTTTTAGAAATGGCTAAACCTCAAATGGTTTAGGTCTAGTGTTAGAATCCTGCTAAGCACAAGAGATCAATAAAGGAAAGACGACGGCGAACCCCCACGGAACTCCCAATGATATAAACGTTCTCCAAGCTCATGTGTACATACCGGGGGCGATCGGGTGGCCGAGTGGGCTAAAGCGCACACCCAGCTCGACGCGTGTGGAGCGAAAGCTCGCTCTGCAGAACCCAGGGATCCTGGGTTCGAGCCCCACCCTGCCCGCCTCGATCTGGATGAGCATCGTACCGGCGTGCGGTCGTTGGCGCACGTTAAAAACCCCAGGCTAGCGCTTGTACTGCACTGGCTAAATTGCTCATCTACAGCTGAGACACAAGACGCCCACTGAGGCAGACTAACTTCCGGCTGTATAAACATACACACAACAATTTGCTTTGCTGTGTACATACCAACGTTACTAGAACACTCAGTTGGGAAACTGCCATAGAGACTACTCTGAAAAAGTGGCCCCAATCTGTCCTCGCGAACCGAGCTAATGGCGAACGCAACGCCGCCATTTCCCCCGCAGCTGCCAATCGAGGAACCGCACGTTACTTCCATTTTGGCTTTAATCGGCCGTACGGCGCCGAAACTGATACAGTGGAAGAGGTTACAGAGGTGCCACCCCCGTCTCCCCAGCGAACGCGCCGCGTCTTACTATTGAGGTTAAAATGCACCTAGGTCGGGACGCGCTACCTTAAAGCACCGCTGAGGCATGGTTGTATAAAAACAATATTAATTGTGCCGCAAAACCTTGCAAACTAAAAAGTTGAAAACCATCACGCGCCCTTCATTTTGTACTCAACTTCAATAAATTTCATACAAAAGAGTCTTTTCCGTTTCTTTTTACGCAAAAACATGCTTTCTAAAAACGTAAGGTGACCACAGTAGAGACAGATGATAAAGAGTGGCGCTGTTGTCGTATTTAGCTCGGTCTCGGTGGACGCCAGCGGCCAGGTTTCGACGGCGAGTTTCCCAATTGAGTGTTTTAGTAACGTTGGTACATAGTAAATACATTCTACCTTTGAAGACTGCGTACTCGACTAATTTTTCGACGTATTTGACGACGAGCGGACAGCGTGGGCGAACAGGCTAGAACCACTGATCTCTACTATAGGGGGCTGGATGGCGCTTAGCTGCTCTCCGAGCAGGGCGCAAGTGAAGCCACCGGAAGTTTGATGCTTGTCCCGGAAGTCGGGCGTGCGCTGGGCTTCCTAGTGCATTCAGTCGATATTTTGGACCATGCTTTTTTGTGTCTTTGATTGGGTTTTAATACTCCCGTTCTGGATTAAATCCCGAGAATGAGGCTTTTGAACTTGGGACATATTCACACTTGATCAACTAGAA
The DNA here is from genome assembly GCA_037355805.1 of Ixodes ricinus. Classification (NCBI taxonomy): domain Eukaryota; kingdom Metazoa; phylum Arthropoda; class Arachnida; order Ixodida; family Ixodidae; genus Ixodes; species Ixodes ricinus. The sequence goes on from JAZHYW010068528.1 coordinate 2,525, forward strand.
CCTCAAAATGTTTACATTGAATGGGTTCCCACGATACTTCTCGGGTCTGTATGCGCTCTTACTGCCCAACAAGCAGGCTCTCTTGAGGGAACAAGCAAAAATCCAGCGCCCTTGACGCTTTTCGAACTAGCACTCGGAAGGGTTACAAAGCCTGCCAAGCGCTCACTTCCGGGACAAGCCGCTTACTTCCGGTGGCTTCATACCTGTTTGCTCAATGCAGTGCCATCCAGCCCCCTCTAGTGGAGATCAGTGGCTAGAACTTGCCCGGCGACTCGGCTTCGTCGAGCCAAGTCGAGCCGGACACATCGGTCGACGTCGCACGATGTGAAGAGGAAGTAGTGGAGAGGCCTTAGTCGGTCTAAATGGTGTTGCTAGAATAGACACCTTTGAAAATTACGTCATCTTACTGTCGATCTTAAAATACTGCAAAGTGGTGTGCGCAAAAAACATCAACAAGCTAGCGAGTCTATAACTTATATGATACTCACTTCCCAGAGACAATAGAGCCACTAAATGAGCTTCGCTTAGTGTATCGGCACTCCGTTCCCCGATATTGTTGTGGGCGCCGCCATTTTGGTGCTTGTGCAGAGCAGACGCAACTGTTGATCCTCATGATTCAAAAGTGCGACTTCCTCAGCATTAGATTCGGTGTTAGGAAGCTCATGTAATATTGCTTTGTGTTGTAACTTCGCCTCGGTGGCCGTCGACCGGGATCCAGACAACAGACAGCCGGCTTCGATCGCACCCGCGTTCCAACTGGCGCGGGGCGTTTATTTGTGAGACAAAGAAGAAAAAGACAGAACACGCGACGCCCTCCTAGTGGAGGTAATTCATTCAGTCACTACATTTCCCCACACTAATCCAAAACACACGTTACACAGTACAACAGCAACACTTCAACTTGGTCTGCCAACCAGGTAATAAGTAAGCCTGTCGGGTTGCCTACTTATTCGCGTGCTGTGCCTTACAGAAGGAACGGGCACACCAGGTTCGTCATCGTCATGACTATTGAAGTGGTTCTCAGCCTCCGAGTCCGAGTCATCTGAATCCGTGGATGCTGCCGGCTCACCGTGATCCACCGGCGAGCTCCGTTCTGCATCAAATCCATTTTGGGATCTTGGCCTCAGGTGATCACAGTGTACAAAACGAATCCTGCTAAAGACTCGCACCAAGTATGTGAGAGCACTAATTTTCTTCGTCACCTTTCCTCTCGCCCATCCCGTTTCCTCCCCTCTCACGTTTCGCACCCACACATTGTCTCCAACATTGAACTCCCTCGGCCTTGCCTGTTGGGTGTCAACGGTCTTCTTGGCTTCATTTTGTTTTTCTCGCCGAAAAGAAGCAGAACCGGGTTTCAACAATGCAAGACGTGTCCGTGGCAAGCGCCCAAGAAAGAGCTCTGCCGGCGTCTTTCCAGTTACCACGTGGGGAGTTGTTCTGTACTGGAACAAAAAGTTTGACAGCTTCAGCTGCATGCTCCTCTTTCCACCCCGCTCCCTGTCCTCCAGCACCTGTTTCAGAAGGGACTTCTTCAACGTCTGAACTGCGCGTTCGGCAAGTCCATTGGATGCCGGGTGGTAAGGAGGAGTTGTCGTGTGCAAGATTCCATTTTCACGCATGAAGGATCTGAACTCTTCAGACACCAGCTGTGGTCCATTATCTGTGACCACTTCTTCTGGCAACCCGAATTGCGAGAATATCATCTGCAGCTTCTCGATGGTGTGCCAAGAGGTCGTAGACGACATAAGAATGGCTTCCAGCCATTTTGAGTGGTCATCAACTAGGATCAGTATGTTCGATTGGTCTTTCTGTGCGAAGTCTAAGTGCACGCGTTCGAAGATCCTAGTAGCCAACGGCCAATGTTGGACTGGAGCACGGGGGAGTTGTTCTGCGTTGCTTGACAGACGTCGCACGTTCGCACCAGATTCTCAATGGCAGCGTCTAATCCATTCCACCAGACATTCTGCCTCGCCAGCATCTTCATTTTAGATGCTCCTGGGTGCCCTTCGTGTAGAAGACGGATGATGACGTCATGCAATGCTTTTGGGATGACCACTCTCGTGCCCCATACCAAGCAATCCTGGTCAGTAGACAACGCTTCTCTTCTCTGGAAAAAGGGAATTAAGTCCGGGTCGTCTACTTTGTTAGGCCATCCTCGTTTCGTGAGTTCGATGATCCGAGGTAGTAGAGGATCCTTTTTAGTCTCTTCCTGCACTGTCCAGCTTGTGATCGGAACATGATCGAGTGGCGAAAAGTAGTTAACCTGGTCACAGTCTTCTGTTTTCGCGGGAAGGGGGAGCCTTGAAAGGGCGTCGGCGTGACCAATGCTGGTACCCTTCGCAAAAACGATCACAAAGTCGTACTCAGCTAACAGAAGTCGCCATCTCTGTATACGTGCAGCTGCCATGCCGGTTGACTTCTGCCCCTGCTTCAAAAGTGTGGTGAGAGGGTAGTGGTCAGTGACCAATGTGAATCTTCTACCGAAAAGGTACTTATGAAACTTCTTGACGGCGAATACGATGGCAAGCGCTTCTTTTTCTACTTGCGAGTAGTTTTGTTCGGCCGTCGTCAATGTCCTTGAAGCGTACTCAACCGGTCTGTAAACTCCCTTGCTCACTTCATGAGCCAAAACTGCCCCTACACCATAATTAGAAGCATCGCAGGTCAACCTAACAGGCTTACTTGGACAGTACAAGGTCAAGACATCAGCACTACATAGAAGCTCTTTAGCTTTCCTCACACATTCATCACATTCTTTTGACCATAACCATTCAGCCCCTTTTTCTAGCAAGTCGTACAGAGGCCGCAGCAATGCTGCCAAGTCTGGCAGAAACTTGGCGTAGAAGTTTAACATTCCTAGAAAACTGCGGAGCTCATGTACATTTGTAGGAGGCGGAGCGCTCTTGACCGCTTCCACCTTGTCGGGGCAAGGCCGGAGCCCGTGTTCGTCAAGCATGTACCCAAGGTACTTCACTTCGCCCACAAAAAACTTGCTCTTTTCCAGGTTCAAGCTAACACAATGCTTGGCAAGTCGTTCTAACACGCGTTTCACATTGTCAAAACATTCATCATGGTTCCTGCCTCCAATCAACAGATCGTCAATGTAACATGCAACCTTCGGCAACCCAAACAAAATCTTATCCATGGTAGCCTGAAAAATAGCAGGAGCACTCGACACGCCGTACGGCAACCGCGAAAATTCGAAAAGACCGAGGTGAGTGTTTACTGTCAGCGCTTTCCTTGCGTTGCTATCAAGTTTCAGTTGCAAATACGCAGCGCGCAAGTCAAGAACCGTGAACACGCGGCATTCCGTGAACGTTGCGAACAACTCGTCCACCATTGGCAAGGGGTAGTGTTCCGTGCGCAAGTTCGGATTTACTGAGACACTGTAATCGCCACAGATACGAATCTTTCCGCCGGGCTTCGGAACAATCACTAGCGGAGTTGCCCAGTCACTCGTCTTCACAGGAGACAAGATACCATCATTAATCATTCTCCTCAACTCGCAATCAACAGCGTCCCTAAACGCAAAAGGAACGGTGCGATGCTTGCAGAACACTGGCTGAGCATTATCCTTGAAAACAAGGCTTGCCGTGAATCCTGTTATGGCTCCGGATTCTTTCTTAAACACCGACGGAAACAACACTTTCAATGTTTCAAGAGATTTTTCTTCTGCTGTAACTGCGAAAACTGACCTCCAGTCCAGCTTTACTTGCTGCAGCCAGTTTCTACCAAGCAGCGTTGGAAGCCGCACATTGCCGTTTCTCACCACCACTAAAGGCAGCACATGTTTCCCATGACCGCTAGCTACCTCGACGTCGGATACACCGACAACGTTAACTTTTTCCCCGGTGTACGTACGCAAGCTGAGGTCACACCGTTTTAGCACTCCTCGAGGTAGAATCTTTCGATACGCCTCTTCTGGCATAAGGGTAACTGCAGAGCCCGTATCAACCTCCAACTCTACCTCGTGACCTGCTATTTCCAACCTAGTCGTAACCGGTGGCACCCCCGCGACTACGTTACAACGCACAACGCACACGTCTCCGGGACCCACATTAGGCCGGCTCTTTGGCTTACCCCTGGTCTGTTCTCCTCTGCACATTCTTTTGATGTGTCCTTCTTTTCCGCACTTGAAGCACTTCGCTTTAAGGAATGGACACTTACAAGGTTCATGCGCAGAAGAACCACATCGAGAGCAGACAGTTCCTGGCTGTCGCTGCTGTTCCTGGTCTTGTCTGTCCCACAACCGATGCACGTCGGTGGCATCTGGACCGCTCTGTCTCTGCAGCTCTTTACTCTGCTCTGTAGCCAGTTCCCTTGCCAGTGCCACCTTGTAGACGTCCCCGAATTTGGAACTGCCATCCATCTCGAGAAGTGGTCGCTGAATCTCGGCATCGAGGCAACCCGCGACGAACCGGTCTCGAAGAGCAGTGTCGAGGAATTCACCAAAGTCACAAGTCATGGCCAGCTTCTTGAGGGCAATCACAAAGTCTGCCAGGCTTTCGCCGTCCTTCTGGTACCTCCGGTGGAATTTCGTCCGCTCCGCTATGGTAGACTTGGCCGGCGAGAAGTGGTTCTTGAGTACACATGGTCAATTCTGACAAACTCTTGGAAATCGGAAGCGCGGGCACGAGCAGTTCTTTAAGAGTGCGATATGCATTTGTCCCGAGGAAGTTCAAAAACGTTGCCGCCGCATCCTCTGGTTTCACAGCATTCACCTGCACAAAAATCTGAAAGCGTTCCAGGTAGTCGTCGAACGTTTCCTCGTCCGGGCAGAACTCGTGGAACTTCGGCATGCTGTCTGTTCATCGCATCGTCGTCGCCAGTTGTTGTAACTTCGCCTCGGTGGCCGTCGACCGGGATCCAGACAACAGACAGCCGGCTTCGATCGCACCCGCGTTCCAACTGGCGCGGGGCGTTTATTTGTGAGACAAAGAAGAAAAAGACAGAACACGCGACGCCCTCCTAGTGGAGGGAATTCATTCAGTCACTACACTTTGCTCTTTTGCGAACTGTATAAACATTTGTGGAGGACGGAAGAGCGTTTCCTGTGATTTCAGATAAAGCTTCAGATAACTGGCAACCATGATTTTAAGCCACAATGGCTCTAGCCACAATATGGCCAAGTGTAGTTACTCTGAAGCGTAGCGTATTTAGTGGCACTACCAGAGACTGTATACAATTGATAAACTTGCCATTTTTATGGCATTTCTTGCGCACGCCACTTTGCAGTATTGTTAGAATGGGAGCTCGTGAGTCTGGGTGTGTAGACAACAATCGCGGCGCTGGAGTGTTCGCGATAGTATATAAAGTCGCACGCAGCTTGCCGAAGTATGGCAAATATTGCATCAGGCGTTCCGCAACCGTTCACAACGCGTCTACGCGGCGCACACGTAACACGCTTTAAACTAATCTCCTTGCTTTAAACACGCGCCAGATTGAGTCGCCGTTGCCGACCTTCTCTTGTCTTATCGAGATGCCAAGCCACTGAAGTGGGCGTTGACGAGCCTCCACAAAAACCTATGCTAGGTAGAAGGACGCAGTAGCACTTAAAGTGGCAATAACCCGTCCTGCTGTGGCAATGATGAAGTGAAGCGAACGGAATAAGAGGAAACAAAAACTGGAGGTCGGTTAGGGCGGCGCTCAAATAGCTAAAGCCCCTCTATCCTGGGAAAAGTGGCGCCATTCATTGTTGTAGGAATGCTCGAGGCAGGTGCCGCGCGCCACTTCTGGGAAGAACACGGCGTCTGAAATCTAGCTCAGTGCTGTGCTGTGCCGCTGTCCGCCAGGGCTGCACGTTGCACGTGCCTCGTGCATCGACGAACCTTGCGCTACTTTTGAAACAGGAAGGGGCTTTCTGTGTGCAAGGCTGCTGAGCGTGTGATGACGGTGAGCTTAAGCAGTTCTTTTGCAACGTTATTTTCACACCATCAAGAATGCCCGTGTTAGTAGGCCATTACTATTAGCTCGTTCTTAGCATGCGCTTTATGTATTGCCCTCAAATATGGTGTCTAGTGAATACCCCTGTACTCCGTTCCCCTTAAGGCTGGTTCACGTGACTTTAGTTCACACAGCCCCGATTCCTTACGTTACGTTACGTAAGCTTACGTGCAAGCCGCCGGGATATCTGTGCTTCATATCAAGCATGGCTACCAATTCGAGGAGTTATACCTGGCACGCGACATTTGAGACACGAATGTTGCGGTGACTTCGACGTAACGTAAGAAGATGGTGCTGTGTGAACCAGTTTTAAAAGTTGGACCGAGCTCAACTCCTTACGTTTTGTTACGACGAGCCTTGTATTCTTGGTTGCCACGGTAACTCACCGTCCTAGCTCGTCGTCACCGAAACATTCGTGTTTGTCCCTTGAATTGGCAGGCACGCTTAATACGAAGCACATATTTCCCGGTGACTTGGACATCAGCTAACGTAACGTAACGTAACGTAACGGAACGTGACGTAACGTAAGAAAATGGGTCTGTGTGAACTAAGGTGCCTTCATACACACGCGCGCTTTTGCTTGAGTGGTGACATCTCAGGCATTTTTCCGCCCAATCGTTCTTTTATGCATATTGAAGTGCGCGCAATCCGGCGTCACTCAACTCGAGAGCGTATCTTTGGCTAATGCATAGACGCCATTTTACCACCCAAGTCACGCACCGAGTGCGCGAGAGCGTCACGCGCTGGCACTTTCAGGGCAGCAATGGATGTCTTCACCCTGAGACAGACAGACATGTAGGCACCCTGGTGTAAACCAGCCTTAAGCTCAGACTGCAGCCAAAGCTACAAGCGCGAGCTAACCCGTGCTCCTAGCTTTTAGACGTGCATTTTTAGTGCCCGTGCTCGCTTTGTGGAAGAACTTCTCAAAGCAGCAACCTCGTGCTCTCGTGCTTGTGGCATTGGCTGCAGTCTCAGCTTAAAGGGCCTCTGACACGCCAAAAAAATATATTTTTTTTTTCATTCTAAGCGTTGAAATGGCATATCAGGACATTACAAAAAAATTGTTTCACTATAGAATTGCGTAGCTTTTTTAATAAAAAAAATAGAAATACGAGGCCCAATTCAAAGTTCCCGCCAGTGCACTGTGACGTAACAGTGTACCGGCAAGGTGTCGGGGCGGTCAGAAGGGGGAGGGAGGCATCGCCGGAAGTCACGTGAGTTGTATCCCTCCTCGTGCTTACCGCGAGCGCGTGTAATATTTTTTTTGAAATATTTTTGTTATTCTCCGCACCTCCACGAGCGATCCAAGCAGACAAGGTTTCTTTTATTTGCTTCTCTTCGCTTAATGTTGCTGTAATGGTGGATGAAGAGGAGTCAGTGTGAGGTTTCCCCTTGTGTGAGTTTGGAACGCATAGTACAGAGCAGAAAACAATACCACAAACATCGAAAGTTCACGCATCCTCATGAAGACATTTTTTCATTATTTACTCAGATTTTTAAATTTTCCTAAACTCACACAAGGGGAAACTTCACGCAAGGAAAAGAAGAAAAAGAAAAGAATAAACAGTTGTTAGTCTGCGCCCATTCATGTACGTTGTGTTTCTCCTCATCTCAGTGTAACTCATCAGTTTCCTTTGATTTATTTTGGTCACGCATGTGTTCTGTAGAACTTCGCGGCGCAGCAGATTCAGATATGCACTGGATAAATTGCTTATCTACAGTGGGTAACAATGTCGCCCAATTCTGGTAGTCTAAACTCTTGTGTAAACAACTGACTAATTTGTTTTAATGCGAAAGCATTACCTGTCTTATGGAGCGAGCTTACGTCATCAGTTCGAAGCGCGAAAACGGCTCCTAGTTTTCGCCGCGATCCCAATAGGAGCGATTTGCCTTCGGTTCCATTGGCTGGCGCGCGTCGACGGAGGCTCCCATTGGCCGCTGCGCCATGGCCTCCGAGATCCCGAAGCGCGCGCGCGCTAGTACGCAGCAGACGACAAAGGAGCGGATGAGCGGCTTGCATGCTCTCGCATTCACAACTCATAAGAAATGCTCAGGTGTACCTCGAGCTTTTTTCTTTGCTCTTTGTGTACAACATAATTTGTGTAGCATCATCATTTATACGATCCGTGCAGTAAGGCACCAGGAAAAAAATAGGACGATACACAACCATAATTTGTAACAATATAAGCATTAAATCCAAAGCGGGCGTAACGTATCTATTATTGCCTACCACCCAGCATTCACATAACACTGTGGCACAGACCCCTACGAGGTGACTATTGCAGGTTTCGAAGAGAGCCAATCGCGTGGTGACAAACGAACTCCCAAATTCACACCAGCCAGAAATAATTTATTGGTGCATGTCACTTCTCAGTTAAACGATAGAGCATTATCAGGTCGTGGGAAAGCAGCTGCTGTGCCATGGGGCATTCTGGAGTGAACGAACGGAATTTATTTTCAAATGGAAAGGAGCATTCGTGACCGCTACAGCGGCAGCCCCATGCTGCGTTTGAGGTTTTATTATTTATTAAAAAATCGCTCCGTAGCCGATATGATTGCGCAATCAATCGATACCGAAGGACGGATCACGAACGTATCACAATACGTCATACCCTGACGATACAGTGACCTTCATTTTAATATCACCCCGATTCTTGTCCAATTCCCTCGTTGGGTAGGCATCGGCGACTCAAGGACTCAGAACTACAAGGGCCATGCCAGTGATCCGCTGCTAGAGGCTACTAAGAACCACGGACCTATTATGATCAAGATTGTTTGCTTCTGGACTTGCTTTGGTGTCATTATCAGCGGATAAGGCTGTAATTTCATTGGCCGCACAGCGATAATATGTTGCTCGGGATTCGTTTGCCCTACTTAAACTGTGAATGACCATACTAAAGAAAAGTTTTTTTTATTACGTTAAGGTTTGCTGTGCTATATATTTCATAAACCGATACAGAAAGCACATCCCCGACCGGATTGAATAAATTTATTATTGACTTTCTCTGTTTCTTTTTCATACATATTTTCTCGGCATAATTTCTAGCAGCTCGGGCCTTACCTGGATGTTTACGCATACACGAATTGGGCAGCATATCTTGTGTTTAGCTCCATATTGCTTTATCGTAATTATACTAGCTTCCTCCTCAGCGCCGTATCTCAAATACACTTCTCCTTTCCAGTTTAACATTTGCGAGCTTACAGCCCAGCCGTGCCTGTAGCTCACGATGAGAAATTAAAAGAGGCATCTAAATATGGGATTGTACGACTCTATACCAATTGAGAAGTTTCGAAATGTTTCAGGCAATTTTCGATCGAGATAAAATCGCCACCGAATGAGAAGACTGCAGTACATAATTTCAGTTTTAATTTAGACGGAAGAAAGGATCTGTTTCCTTCTCTCTATCGATGCCATTGGTGTGCGGCACCGTATCGACGGGACACCTGTAGATCGTGTTCGGCTTGTGAATGTCCACCTTGGTCATCCGGTTCTCCTTGAAGGCTAGCCCCAGGTTGAACAGTTCGATGCCGCTGTTTCTCGGCACCAGGGTGGCCTGCTCGGGGTCCTTGGAAAAGGCGTTGAAGAAGTAGTGCATGATCGACTCGTAGTCGTAATCCTCGTCCAGGTACGGCACTCGGTTGGTCTTCATGAAGTTCGCCTTGAATCTGCGAGTTGAGAAATCAGTCTACACCTTTTATGAACACTAGAAAAGTAAAGCTAAAAAAAAATAAAAGATTTTGAGAGTGTGGCGTGGTGACTCAGGATATTTAACAAAATGATTAAACTGTCGCGTATTCTGCGGTAAAAATCTTAATCATACACACAATTCCAATGCAAGTTCGTCTGCTCTTTTCGCACTTCGCGCGTTTGTTTATCCCCCAGATGCGCCAATTGCTTTTGTTACCCCTACTTTAACTAATGTCGGTGCGTACTTGGATGCCTCGTCATCGCGCGGTTCCTACGCGTTCTCTATGTTGCCCTCTGGAATGATCCTCTTTGCCTTCCGATGCGCGAAAGACGCATTTGAGAACACTTGCTTGCCGTATGCTTACATTATTCACAGCTCCCGTGCAATCTTCACAGTTCAGCACGCGCCTTACGCCCGAACACGTGAAATGACACCAGTCTCTAGCCCCCTTTTTTCAGTGACCTGTGTAGATAGACCCCCTTCAAAAGTGTGCCCCCAGCTGGAAGCTGTGAAATGCCTGCACAATGGTGGACCAGAATAGACATCCCCAACCTTGGAACTGCAGAAACTCTAATAATGCAACTTATTTTTAGCTTATGTTGTTTTAGAATTTCAGTTATGTGGTGTCGCTTGTTCCGCCACTTTCTTCAGACCCTTCAACAATGGGCACGTGACTTTCGAAAGAGGCTTATAGACCTTTCTAGCGGTAGTCTCGAACGAAGCCATTTACAGTGCGCGTCCTGGTTTTGAGAGTGCACGTCAGTGTTGCCCGACTGCGCCTTCGGCTGTGGGAGGCTGGGTAGGCGCACTTCCGGACGCTAGGGGCGGCTATATTGCCGCGTTTTACTTTTCACTCGTGTTTTATAGCGAATAGAATTTCTTGGGTTTTCTAAAAACGCATTGTACTATTTTTGGGAACAAAAACAAACAAATTAAAGCTGTTTTGGTGAGTCCGTCCGCGACAGAACAAATAAAACTGGACTTTTTAATGTTGATCTTTTTACGGCATGATATACTCAGCCATGTCAATCTGCAAAGGTCTTAACTGTCGATAATATTTGACCACACAGGATAGCCGAATTGCATGGGTATTCCCCGCTCACAACATGAAATTCAACGTGTCTCATCAATCGAACAACATATATTGTTCGTACCCCACGATGCCGCGTTATCCGAACAGGATCTGAGAAAGGTCTCAAATAACACAGCATATACCAATACGCCTCGCAAGTGGGCTCATTTTCGTCTTCTGCGCATGAGAAAGAAAGTAGCGGTGACGTCAGAACGCCGAGCCCTGATTGGCTGATCGCGGTCCCCTATCTGAGCGTCGTCTGCTCCTTTGCAACAACGTCTGCTCGCAACGTCGTCTGCGTCTGTCTTACCTTTCCTGCGACTTTCGGAAGTGCAGGTCTTTACGAAGCGAGCTCGACTTCGCCTTTCAGAGAAGGCAGACGAAATAACTCGAGCGGTTCGTTGTTTTTGTCGAACAACTAGCAGACGCGCATCAGGAGGAAGTCAAAGTACTCACTGGCGAGGTGTCCCGAGACGCCGAGGTTTGTTTGCTAAGAACCGAGAGTGAGCGTGTTAGTGTCCGCAAGTTCCCTCCCAAATACTTTTCCCCCTTTCGTGTGCGGCAAGACTCCTCATTCTTTAACGGCGTCGGCGGGTTGGCGCAGTTAACGTCGTCTGCTTTACGTCTGCTAGTCAAAGCGATGGCTCCTTTACCTTTCCTGCGTCTGTCGGATATTCACCGCTTTTTCACCGGCGAGAGTCACCGTTGCCTCGGAAAACAAGGAGATGACAAGAGGAAGAGATTGACCTCTTAATCTAAAATTGAGGTCAGTGATCACAGTATAATACGGGAAGGGTTCACAAGGGTCGCGCGGGCACATTCCATTCAGCACGCCAGCCGGTCGTGGGCAGACGGTCACCGAGTCGGAG